>JAFVLL020003877.1:0-15870 GCA_021397915.2 Tor tambroides
TTTTTCTTTTTACCACATGGTTACTGTTACTCAGCCAAAAGATGGAGATCCAAGTAATTTTACTCTCTTCCAGTACTTTCATACTAGCTTTGAACTTGCCACAGACAGAGGAGATCCAGACGTTCACCGTCTTGCAATTGTTTCTTTATTTTCCTTCAAGTGTTAACTAATCTACTACTTTGCCCTCCTCTTGAGGTCAGGTACACATACAGTATTTAAAGCCCCCTAAACTTCTTTTATATCTCTTTAAACTTCTTCAGAGGCTGATGTATAAGACTCCCTATTTGGCTCTTTGTACTTTTAATACATTGAAGCACAGCCTGAAGAAAAGCAGTTATTTGTGATGTGGGGATATGATTATTTATCTGTATTCAGCACACGCAAACAGCTCTCTGTCAACATCAACATGTCAGCACCATGCAGCAGTATGTGCCTCTACACTATAACAGTCACTTTAGTGATGTATAGAGATAAGGAGTGGCGGTGAGGGAGCAAAAATGAGAATGACAGATGCAGGTGTTCTGTACAGTTACACCTCAAAAGCATTGTTTAAACCACCACATGCTTTAAAACTGTTAATATTATTTCAAGGCTTCACTCTCTGTCCTTTTACCTCTAGACGTACTTCCTCTTTTTCACACATACGCAGTGCTGATGGTCAGGTGAGAAACTGAAACCACCCTAGATATTAGACAGCTAGGCATTATAAATAAGCACATCTTACTTACACCTTATATATTAACAATTATATTTTTCCTGTCTATATAAGGTCATATATAAGCCCTGAATACTTTGATTGGATGAACATAAGATAAACTTCCAAAGATTTCATCTAACAATAATTGTACTGTATATAAAGGCAAACACACTAGACATGAACTCACAAACTCCATCACTTTTTAAATAGGACACATGTACGGACTGCACTTTTTAACATCCTGCCCTAATTACACACAAATTAAGGACACCTTCTATAACCTGCCAAACACACCAGGACAAACTCCAACACCTGCTAGGAGGAACCTCAAACCTGCTCAAACCAGCTGTGAGGTTTGTGAAGTCCTGCCATGACAAAAGGGCAACCAGTGGGACAGGACCACCGACTGGAAAATAACATCATCCCTCTGCATCACGCATACAAATCATAACCACTAACGGCTATCACTGTACAACACCACTCCATTTCACCAAGCACTTATGTGTAAATATTATATACAATCTGAGTCCAATATCCATAATACAATACATCTGTGACCCTGGACCACAAAACCAGTCGTAAGTCTTTTATGCCAAAAATCATTAGGATATTAAGTAAAAATCATGTTCCATGAAGATATTTTGTAAATTTGTTGATGTTGATCTATGCTGATCTCATTAAAAACCCATTAACATCTGGGTAAATATTATAAGATTAATGAATACTTGCATTATTATTCATTTCTTTTTTTATCCTAGATATCTTTAATGCTGTGCATATGTGCACAAGTATAATGTTAATGCTTTGGCAATATAAGCTTCTGTTTTGCCATGAGAAAGAGAGGTGGGGAGAGGAGGGGAGGGGGAGGGGGAGGGGGTGACAGAATATAATTCATTCCCGCCCAAGCCTTACTCTCTGATTGGCTGGAAATGATCATCCATGCATTCGAATCATTTCCCGAATAATCACATGAAACATTTTTGGAACAGTTCCATTTATCATTCTTATTTATGCACCTCACTCATAAATCACACTTTCGCTTAGTTTTCTAATTGGCTGCCTGGTCTGCTTGTAAACAACCTCGATATTCATTATAAATGCATGAGAAGTATAACTTAAGCTTTTAAAGGGACGGTTCAGGCATTTACTCACACTCATGCTGTTCTAAACCCGTTTGACTTACTTTATTTCTTCAGTGGGATACAAAGGCACAGGCAAAAGGTTAGAGACAGCCTTAGTCACCGTTCACTTCAATTGCATCTCTTTCCATACAATGAGAGTGAATAGTGACTGAGTCTGTCACAACATCTTGAAGAAAGTAAGTCACAGAGAGATTTGAAACAACATAAGGGTGAATAAATGATATATTTTTAATTTTTCGTTGAACTATTACTCAAACAATCACAAGGATAAACTAATAATGCAGAGATGTTCCAGTCGCTCAACACGAGCGCTCTCAGCTGAGCCTCAGCACCACTGTGACCATCCCGAATATGAACACACGGATGAAAACACACACATTAAAAACACCACACAATCAACTTTGGCTGGTTATTGTGATGGCTTAGTTGGCGATATGTTTACACAACACACCAGATGGTTGTTTTTCCTGTCTCCCAACACAAATCTCAAAGGAGCCAATGCGCAGTAATGTCCACACAACCATAAACAACGCGATTTCGCGCTCTTAAAATGTCAAGAATCACTCCTAGAAGTACGGTTTGTTTTTACACAGGGATGCGAGACTTCATATCCCACCTAACTGGTGCCAGTTTGGCAACATGTGCCAGTTTGGCAGGGATGAAAATAACAAGAGTTTGTTTTAATAAAACGGACGGCTAGATATAAACCGAGGCAGTTTGCAAAGCTGTATCACTGAATGAACCAGCTCAAACTACCTCGCATCCCCATCCTCAAGCTCGCTATAACTGCTTCTGTGCTTTGGAGACAACGCGCCACGACAAATAAGGATGCGAAAGGATACAGTCTAACACAGTGCAACTGATACAAGTGCATCTTACCTGCATAACCAAAGAGAAGAAATGTCCAAATGAGATCCCTTATCTGAAGCATTGCAAAGGTATGCTCCGTGTAGAATAGGTAGAGAGAGTTGGTTCAGTTTTTATCTAAATGACTACGATGCTTTGTCCCTGTTTCAGGTTGCTGTGATATCATGAATTGGTCCTCAGCCGTTGACACAGAATGCGCTCCGAGCAGCACAGCGAATGAGTGACAAGAGCCGCAGCACGCACAATATGAATTCATCCGCCAGAGCTTGCGTATATGGAGCGCGCTGGATACACGGGCATAAACTAGTGCGCGCACTTTATTCAGTCTGGTGCCGCTGCAAATCACAAACAGCAGATGGTGCGCTCGGAAAATCTCGTCATGGACTACCGGAGTTATTCGGATTAGGAATTCTTGTAAACTCGACAATGGTTACCGGTATTCAATGGCGGGTTTTGTTTCCCCTCGCCAGGCTCGTTATATGAGTATAGAGCGGATGTGAGCGGCGTCGCAGTAATGACAGTCCTTTCACCTACTGCACGTTCTGCAAATGCAAGGGGAAATACAGAGACAAACAAATAGAATGCAAGAGAGAATTGCTCTGTTAAAATTGATTTAATTAACCGTACTGCATTTTTTTTCATGGGAATAATATGTTTTTTCTTGGTGGCATAAAAATAGGCTATGGTAGGCAACAAAATAATGCATGGAAGATTTTTACAAAATTGTCACAAAAAAAAAACAGTTGCTAAATAGCAGGTGCTTAACTATCAAATGCAAAACGGATCCAAATCTAGAGGGATAGTTCTGACAATTCTGCTATCATTTATTCAATCTGATGTTGTTACACACCCATGACTTTCTTTCATACTTTTGTGGAACACAAAATAATTGAATTCCAAAATATGAATCCTAAATTACCAAATAGTTCCTGGCAGAAGAATGCTAAGGAAATTAACAGTAAATTATTTAAACAATTAATAAAATAGGCTATTTAACTATCCACAAAAAAATATGAAATATATTTTATTAAATCTATTTTATTCATTTATTTTTAATGTTTAATGTTCATTTATTTTTACTGTTTACTTTGTTTTATTATTAGAATATGTGAGAAACCTAAAGACTCAACAATGTACTTACTGTGGTCTTCAGATCCTCTTGTGATGGAGGTAAAAGGGAAGATAGATGGCTTGTGATTTGCCAATGTCCTGGTTTTGTCCCATGAAAAGGTCAATAACAATTATTCCCTACAGACAAGACAGGAGTTGCATGAGGAGAGCATTGCTTCAGACTTATCTCAGTAATTTGTAGCTGAGTGTGAAACTGCATTCCTTGAACTGTCAGAGGTTAGAGAGGAGAGGGCTCCTCCATCTCCATTTTCAATCAGAATTCCACCCGGTGAGGTGAAAGCATTGCAAATTCATCCACACACTGCTATGGCAGATTGACATACACTATGGGATGAGCCTTTTAAGGATAGAGTACTTAAATTGCCCCTCTGAATGCTGGAGAAAAGAAAAAACTGCAGACATAGTTAGCCTCTTTCATCACAGGGAGTGATGTGGAGGAAAATGGCAGCATGGTTTCACAGCTCTTCAGTGGAAATGTTTGTTTATGCTTTTAAACTTCAGAATGTCTTATTAAGGTCAGTTTTAAGAAAACAAACATGCTGTGTATTTCAGTGTGATGTACAGCTCCTCTGTATGAATAAATGACAGGAAATGGTCATTTTCAGAACTTCACCCAGCATAGGTCTATGGGATGAGCCTTTAAGCATTTACATTTACGATTTACATAAAATATTAAACATCAGCTGTTTCTGACATTGATAATAATGTGAAATATTTCTTGAGCACCAAATCAGCATATTAGAATGATTTCTGAAGGATCATGTGACACTGGAGACTGGAGTAATGATTGCTGAAAATTCAGTTTTGCCATCACAAGAATTAACCACATTTGTTTTTGATCAAATAAATTCAGCCTCAATATTTATTTCAATTGTAAACATTATTGATGTATGGTGTATGGATGGACAGATTAAAAGAGGCATGGATGGACAGATTACAGTTTTTCTCGATTGCTAAAACACTATAACCAGGCATTTGAACTAAAATTTCAAAACCATAACGCCATTTTTCAAAAAGCACACCCATTTTGCTGAACTATAAACACTATTCCCCTGCTTTGACACATGAGTCAGATTTGGTGAACTCTTACTGCAAAATTCTACACACAAATCCCTACATTTCTCAGTGCTTACACCAAGTGGTCATTTAGAAAGCACTAGCATTCAATATTGTTCACTCAAGTCTGCACAGTTTGAGCTCAATTAGCACACAGTTACCCAAGTGGAAACACTAGGAGTCAAAATTTATCACACACCAATCAGAACCTTCGATGGATAAAGGGCCAAAGTCAGCTTACAGTTTTTCTCAGTGGCTTTGGTGCATTTCTCAGATTAGAAATGAAATTCTCAAAACTACTTGTTCAACCTCCACATCATCTAGTCACTTGTGAACATCATAAAAAGTTTCTCATTCTTTTGAACAAGTTGCGATTGCTTTGGTACATTCATGCAACTGATTATGTACATTTGTCTGTGGTTTCCTACATTATCAGTTGCCACTGTCATGTTGCTCAAAATGTATTACATAGTTCTCTGTGCTATAGTCTTACCCCCAAAGCCTCAAGTCATTAGTTCATCGTATAAGTCATTACGGTAAATGCAAAATGAATGATCGAGTTGTCATAAACTGTCAAGCATATGTTCTACACATTTTTATTAGACTTTTTATAAATTTGCTATGAATTGTTCAAGTGAATCTTGACTTTCACTAATGAAGAGAATATAGATCAACCAATGACAGATCAGTTCTCTGAAATAGCTCAAAGGTACATCTCATCAACCTTCAATTGGAAAGCATATACTGTATAGACAGAGGACAACACAAGAGTTACAAATTCTGACAGTGGACTTTCTAATTTTTATTTTCACCTTTGTGCACATATTTCTTTTTCTTTTCCATATCACAATGACGTTGTAATGTGTATTTTTTGTATATTTTTTTTTTCTTGGTCAGACCACTAGTAAAAGTGTAACTGTGAATCATATCCAGTCTTTTTCAATCAATATCCCACATACAGTAATGTGTAAATTTGTACTTTTGAAATGGATATATGGCATACATAAGAAGTGCAGCCTTCTGCATTTCAGTACAGTAACTGTCATCCAAACTGTTGCCATAGTTTACATCAGGTAATCCTAACAGAGTGCATTGTTATATTGACAATATGACTAAGCATTTTGCATTGTTCACGTCTTGTATGTGAACAATGACACAAGGACATCAGGCATGCAAGAGGATTTTACCCCTGCTGCCTGGCCAGGGTCAGTATAGCCTGTGATGTTGAAGAGGTTCTTTGGCCTGTCTCAGACCAAAGACGGGATACTGGGGCAGAATAATTCTTTTTGTTGTTGTTTGCTGTATTGTACTATACTCTACAGCACATTAAATTGAGGAATAAAACATTTGAGGAATACCACACTTATTATGGCTTTTTGTAGTATTGTTTTGAATTTATCTCATCAGTGTGTAAAACTGTGTTGTAGTGTGTGTTTTTTTGACTGTTTGTGTGTCATGTCTGAGAGCAAAGTTTGGTTTTTCAGCAAGATTGAGTTGTTTTGAATGAAGAGCTTCATTTTCACCTGAATATAGCAAGTTTGGGGAATTGAGTTAGAAGTTATGGATTTGTGTTTAGAGTTTCGCAAAAAAGAGGCATCATTTCAAGAAATGTGTTTAAGCAATCGAGAAAAACTGTAATAGACAGATAAAAAGATATATAGATGGATGGATGGACAGATAGCTAGATCCAGCGATAGATATATGGAAAGAGACATGGATGGATCAATCAATCGATAGACTGATATGATGGATGAACAGATAAAAAGAGGGATAGATGGATGGATGGATAGATGGATGATGGGTGGATGGACAGAGAGATAAATAGATGAATAGATAGATATATTGAAAGATGGATGGATAGCTAGAGAAATAGTTAGATATATGGAAAGAGACACTGATGGATGGATCAAGATTGATATGATGGATGGATGGATGGACGGACGGACAGATATATAGAAAGTAGGATTGATGGATAGATAGATAGATAGATAGATAGATAGATAGATAGATAGATATCTGGAAAGAGACATGGATGCATCAGTTGATCAATAGATTGATATGATGGATGGATGGACAAATAAAAAGGGATGGATGGATGGATTGATGGATAGATCAATATATGATAGAAATATAGATAGAAAGATGGATGGACGGATAGCTAGAATGATAGATAGATAGATAGATAGATAGATAGATAGATAGATAGATAGATAGATAGATAGATAGATAGATAGATAGATAGATAGATAGATAGATGGAAAGAGACATGGATGGATGGATTGATCAAAAAATTGAGATGATGGATGGACTAACAGATAAAAAGAGGGATGATGGATGGATAGATTGTAGTGTGGCCATTCTTAGCAGTGGCAAGGTAGGCAGCAAAAACAAGCACAAAACTCTGGAGCCTCTTGAGGTTACTTTAATTGGCTTTTCGGGCATGCACCAAGCAATGGAACCGAAATCATCCAAACAAACAAAAAATCATCCAAACAAAAATAGGAAAAAAAACAAAGTACAAAATTAAACAAAATCAAAAGAAAACTTACACAAAGGACTGGCACTTTACATATTGAGAAAGAAACCATTGGCTACCATTTTGTCCCCCTCTCTTCTTCTTGACCAAACAGTTCGGCTTTTATAAGGGAGGCTCCTCCCCTCAAATTCAAACGGTCCAATGAGGATCCTTTCTCAGTTACAATCTAACTAGACTTCACTTGAGAATTTACATGATCTTCAACATCATCATACAAATATTGACATTAGCATCTTCTTTAATAAACTCTATTTTCATGAAACCAATGAGCATTTCAAAAGACATGCATCCCAGATAACATTCATATAACATGCTCCACATTCTAAGTGAATAAGCTCCTCCCCTCCCATGGAGGACTCACTATGTCACACAGATCAATAGATGAATAGATATATACAACCCTAATTCCAGAGAAGTATGGACATTTTGTGTAAAATGCAATAAAATCAAGAATCTGATTTGTTCATTCTCTTTAACTTTTATATAATTGACAAAAGTACAAAGAAAAGATTTCCAAAGTTTTCACTGACCAACGTAAATGTATTTTGTAAATATGAACAAATTTTGTTTTTGATGGCTGCAACACATTCCAAAAAAGTTGGGACAGAGGCAAAATTAAAGTGAAAAGATAGAATATCCACGTTAAACTGTTTTGAAACAGTTCACAGTAACCAGGTGAACTGGTAATAGGTCAAGGTATCATGTTTAGGTATAAAAGGAGCATCTCAAGTCTTTGCAAGCAAAGCTGGGTGTTGGCTCATCACTTTGTGCCAAATTTCACGAGAGAAGTGTAAAACAAATCAAAAATCACATTTCACAATGCAAAATTGCAAAGAATTTAGGTTTTTCACCAAGTACATAATATTGTGAAAAGATTCAGGGAATCCAGAGAAATCACAGTACATGTAGGGCAAGGCAGGAAACCTCAGTTGAATGTGCTTGACTTTTGAGCCCTCAGATGGCATTGCATAAGAAACCGTCATGCTGCGGTATTAAATATAGCCACATGGGCTCAGGAGTACTTCAGAAAACCACTTCCATTTCCCACAGTATGCTGCTGCATCAAGAAATGCAACTTGAATATCCATTTCTCTAGGAGAAAGCTATACATCAATTCTATGCAGCGATGTTGCAGGTTCTCTGGGCCAGAGCTCGTCTCAGATAGTCAAAAAGACAGTGAAAATGTGTGCTGTACTCAGATGAGTCCACATTTCAACTTGTTTCTGCAAAAAAATGGATGGCGAGTTCTTAGTCCCACAGACCAAAAGGACCATCCAGACTTCCATCAGTGACAGAGGCAAAAGCAAACGTCTGTCATTGTATGGGGGTGCAGCAGAGCAAACAGCATGGGTGACTGGCATATGTGCGAAGGTACCATTGACATGGAGGCATATACTGGGATTGTACAGAGACATATACTGCCATCAAGATGATGTCTTTCATGGGAAGTCCACGGTTATTAGATCAAGACAATGCCAGCTCTCATTCTGCATGTGCTGCAACAGCGTGGTTTTGTAGACAGAGTGAATGTGCTAGACTGGGCAGCAGATCTGTCTCCTGTTGAAAATGTATGGCTCATCACGAAAAGGAGAATCAGACAACAACAATCACAGACTGCTGAGCATCTGAAGTCTTGTATCAAGTGAGATCGGACAAAAAATTTGCTTGCAGAACTTTAACAATTAGTATCCTCAATTCCTAAACAATTAAACATTGTAATTAAAAGGACCATTGATGTGACACAGTATTAAACATGCCTCTGTCCCAACTTATTTGGAGTGTGTTGCAGCCATAAAAATCAAAATTTGTTCATATTTACAAAATACATTTACACTGGTCAGTGAAAACTTTGGAAAAAAATTTTTTTGGTACTTTTGTCAATTAAAAGTTAAAGAGAATGACCAGATTCTTGATTTTATTGCATTTTACAAAACATTCCAACTTCTCTGGAATTGGGGTTGTAGGAAGATCGATGGATGGAGGGATGGAAAGATCAAAGATCAACTTATTTTAAACTGTGATACTGAAATAAGGGACAAAAACATATGTTTACCTCGTACATGTGCATGTCTTATTCCTTATTGTTTGACATTTCACAAACCACTACCCAAGGAAAATCTCATTAAGCACATAAGAGAGGCCATGAACTATGTATACCACAGTTATTTATAGCTAATAGACAGTGTAAAGACAGGCAATGAAGCTGTCTGGGTATTTGCGATAACTCTTAATAGCACATTTAATCCTGAAACTGATTCCACTCTAAGGTCTGATGACTGACAGATGCACTTCCTTGTGTTCCCCACCGTAAAGTCATTGCTCAATTTATTTGGTGCTCTAACACAGATGTAAAGATTAATCTCTGCGCTTCGCTGAGATCCTATTTGTTCCCCTCTGTTTGCGGTTTCAAACTTGTCCCTTTTTCAATGAACAAGGCGCATGGTGTTTGAAGTCACAGCCTGCAGGGGACGTTTCACGATGAGAGCTACCGAGAGGCTGGTAATGAATGATGACCCTGCTTTTGTTTCTCACAATCTCTGCTCGTCTCTCAAAGCTAACAAGGCCTTGAGACTTAAGTACAGTCGCTCCACCAGCTGAATAGACAATCAATCAAAGTACAATCAAATCAAAGTTTAACCTTTTATCCTGTCTCTCAACAAATGAATTTCTTCTAAACATTCCTTCCATTGCAGACCTTCTAATTCTCATTCATATATCAATAAAAGGAACTAATTTATTCACAACAATGAAAATCCTTGTTACCATCATTGTTGTTCAGAAAGTTGCTAGTAACAGATTTTAGTGCTCTCGACAACATATGTATACCTCAGTTCCAACTCTTAGACAAATGAGTTAAGCATTGAAGTTATCAGGCTGTTGAGCAGATGGGGGTAAGGCATTATATTCTGGCTCATCTAATTACTCTGAATTGCAAAATTACACATGTAATAATGCGCTAAACCATTGTGGCATGAGCTCTAAGTCCCTATATGATCATAAATGCTTAATGTTAAAACACTTCAGCTGTGCCAAATGGCACTGAGCAAACACAGCTTTGTTTTTGTGACAGTGAGAACATAAATAGCTTCATGAATTAAGAAGGGTATGTATATCAGTGTAGTGTTTTGTGCCATTCAGAACTGAATTTAATAAATACACACATACTGTATATACACATATGCATATGTGTGTTTTGGACAGTTTTGACTTGCTTGAGCTGTGCATAATTCTCTCCTGATACAGATGAGACTCTTTTTTTTCACTGGAGAAAGCAATATTATGGATAAAAGACTTGTATTTTATCAATGGAAGGACTGTTTGGAAGTTGACACACAAGCACACAGCTTTTTCACCTCATTAGACATTATTTGATGGACTGGAGTCATGTGGTTTGCTTATTTATTATAATGACATTTTTATCAGCTGTTTGGATTCTCATTCTGACGGCACCCATTCACTGCAGAGGATCCATGTGATGTAATTTCTCCAAATCTGTTCTGATGAAGAAACAAGCTCATCTGCATCTTGGATGGCCTGAGGGTAAATTTTCAAATTTTATTTTTTTGGGAGAACTATTCCTTTAAGTAGACTTACAGCATGCAAACCATTTACAAGAAAACAACTCTCTCTTGATTATTTTAATTTCTGTTACATGCATATTCATAAATCCATATGCACAACACTACATCTTTGCAAAAGATAAGATGAGATATAGCATGTGACAATCTATCTATCTATCTATCTATCTATCTATCTATCTATCTATCTATCCAAAGATGCAGTGTAATTACACAATTATGTACCGAGCAATGTTTATTTTCAGCATGCACTTACTTCAGAGTTAGGGTTAGAATTAGGGTTTGGTTTAAGGTTAGTTGCATATAATTTATGCATAATTTACTGTTGTTTCTGTTGTAAGTAGTACATGTAAATAGGACATGTAATAGTAGGACACTGCAAAATAAAATGTTACCCTCTATCCCTATATCCATCTGAAAGTAACTCTTACTAAACCAAAACACATCCATAATTTCCCTCATAGGTTTAAATCAGTTGATTGTATCATTTGTAGTTAATGTACCCACTGAAATGTCACAAGCGCTGAAAAAAACATAATGCAGCCTATGTTGGTGCATCTTGGCCTGACTTGCTATAAGCTCTGTTAAATGTTCTATTAGACCAAATGCCTGTTAATCAGGCCTCAAATCGACCATTGGCAATTTTCCCAATTAACACCAATTTAAAATGAAAAATGCGGCACAACCCGGTCCCTCAAATAAAGCTCTTTATATACTAATTACCTGTCACACAGAAATCAGCAGAGGGTGTTAGCCAGCGAGGCTTCTAAACTCCTAGAAATGTTCTAGAGACTATCAGTATGCCAGTGGGAAATGGATAAAAGAGAAAGGCAATAATAAGCTTTCACTGTACTGATAAGTAACCATCCCTGACAGGGTGGTAATTAGAATGAATTATGGGGGGACAGCGGTTTCTCTCAGCCTGCTTACACCAACTTTGTGTGTGTTTGTTGGGAACCTGTTCACTGGGCTGTGAAATCAGAGCCATCTGACTGCATTCCCAGGCTGCAGAATGTCTATCCCATACCCATCGATTCCTTTCTGCCACTAATGTTCTGTATCCCGGCACGCTCAGCCAGGGATTCTGCCCCGTAATCCTCACACTTGAGCATGGTGGCATTTGTATGTCACTTCGGTAATTATGAACGCATTTATCTGTGTCGTGAATGGCTGGTGGCGTCTGTTTCATTGTAATCTTGTACAACTGAGCATTGAAATTTTCCACTCGGCGTAGTGAACTGTGTTTGGCTTTGTGGGATAATACTCCGGTTCACAAGTTTGGGTTTCCTATAAAGCTCTGCTTCTGTGGACATCCGCCGGGCCTGACAAAAAAGCTACAGAGCGAGCGTGCCTCTTGTTAAGCTAACTGAAATAATATGAATGGCATGCTTATTAAATGGCCGATCGCTGATGAAAGCGCCCCTGTCTCGCCGAGGAAATGGAGGTCTTTATAATATGCCAGAGGACAGTAGTAGATTTCATAGTATGGAGTTATGAAGAACTCACATGGGAAACATTCTCATTTGTTTATAATGACCATAAACTGTAAATGAAGTAGAATTAGAGTACTTTTTACAACACAGGTGTGATGGAAAAACTCACTCTTCACTTCCAGCAGGCTCCTCTGTGTAAATCCAGATGCTGGTTTTATTGTGGAAGACATCAAATCATCAGAGGTAATGAATGGACTTCCTCTGGAGATGGATGCAGAGGGACAATGGCTATAGTGCACAAATGCCATTCTGTGGGTCTGACAAGAATAAATCAGAGACTTTTAAGTGAATTTAAGGAGGAGCCGAGAGGATGTTTTACATAATCCATAAATTAACTTTAGGGGGCTGGTTCAGTCTAGGCTCTAGCGCATTACTCTCGCTAAGCAGGAAATTAAAGTTTGAGGATCCTGACAGATAGGAGTTTGGCCTTCATCTCAGGAAAATATATTGCCAGAATATATCTGAAACTGGATGTGAACTTCACCATTAATATGGCGTACTTACTCACTGTGCACAACCCTTTCTAGTTAGAATCAGTGCTAGAATGAACTCATTCTAAGGTCATTTTTAATCAGTTTCTTTTATTAAATCCAATAAAAAACACGTGTTCTTATCATTTCTGTCAAAAAAGTTGAATTAAATTTTTAAGGTCCAATTCTTGTGATAAACAAACTATCAACTATGACTTTTGCCTCAATAAACTCCTAATCTGCTGCTTATTAATGGTTAAGGTAGTTATTAAGTTTAGGTATTGGGTAGGATTAGGAATGTAGAATATGGTTTTGCAGAATATGTGCTTTATAAGTACTAATAAACAGCCTATATGTTAATAATAGGCATGCTAATAAGCAATTAGTTAATAGTGAGAATTGGTCCTTACACTAAAGTGTTACCAAAATTTCTCACTTTGAACAACTGTTGACAATTATGTTTAATCTAAACAATTAATGTTCTGCCAGAATGCATTTTATAATTGACCGGTCCTGCATGTGAGATTACACTGCTCTATACTGTTTCAAGTTTTTTGGGGGGGTTTCTTCCAATTCAATGGTTCAGAGTTGATTTTAGCTACACACTCAACAAAACTCCATTGTTACACCACAGAAACAGAAAACTGGCAGCTACTGGTCACTACTGTATCTCCAATATCTCCAAAGGTACCACACCCATAGGTCTAGAATAGAAAGACAAGTGATATATTTAAGCAATATCACACAAGAAAGAAGGCTTTAATATCAGTACGTCTGTGATTACCTGCAGCACTCGACTTGCAGCCTTGGGCCTGAAACTGAATAACAGCTGCACTGTTAATAAGTAAAACAGTCCAGTTGAAAGTATGATTTTGCTTTTATACTGTACAACAGTTTTACACAACAGTTTAATAAACTGAATAAAAAGTTGTTATCAAGTAACTTGCACTGCTGTTCAAAAGGGTCACCAAGCCCTTCCTCAGAAAGGGGCCATGCCACTGACGCCACGGGCCGCTCACGCACCTTGGCAGAAATGGGGGAACCCGAATAGATCAAGGGGAACATCCCACCCAAGTTAATAGCACAGCTATCACAGATGGCTATGCTATATGAGCAGAGCTAGCCTGGATACACAAGACCACTGAAGAGGCTAACAGAAAACAGGAGCTCAGAGATGCCCAAGGAGAGTAACTGCTGAGCTGGAACATGGCTATCTTCGGATAGCAATGCCTTAAGGTCTTATGAAGACTTGTGGACCAGAATGATATATCAAGGTAGCTTCCCTACAGAGCTGCCCAGACCAAAGAGAGTGGGCCATCTACTTACTACCCTAACAGGGGAGATAGCACTGTCCAGGCAAAGGCTCAAAGAGACCATTACTTAACAGCTCTAAGAAGGGGAGCAGTCACTGAGCTAGCACACAGAAATCCTCAGAAAACTATGTTCCCAGGAAGGGCTACTGGACTGAAACTAAGATAGCTAGGCTCTAGGAAAAAAGGGCCACTCCATAGGCGGGCTCATCGCGACTGCAGTGGAAAATAGCCAGCCTCAGATAGCTGTATTCAGGTAAGCCCATCCTGCCATACCAATGGCTAGAATATAACCACCCTCAGATGGCTATACTAAGGAGTTCCCCAATCTGAGTCAGAGCCTAGATAGCCTTCCTACAGAGCTGCCCAAACCACAGAGAGTGGGCTATCTACGTACTACCCTAGCAAGTAAGATAGCATTGTCTAGACAAAGGCTTAAAGAGACTGTTACTTAAAGACCCTAAAAAGGGAGCAGTCACTAAGCTAGCACACAGATATCCTCAGATAGCTATGTACTTAGGAAGGTATAAGAAGGGGAACCGACTGACAAACTACCCAGACCACCAAGTGTGGACTGTTTACTTACGACTCAAAGAGGGGAGACAACACTGTCTAGGTAAGAGCTCAAAGACCACTACTTAAACCCTGAACAGGGGAGCTACCATTGAGCTAGCACACAGCTATCCTCAGATAGCTCGAAAGGGGACCACCCCAGGAGAGGGCTCAGTGCAACTGCAGTAAAACACAGTTAGCCTCAGTTAGCTGTTGTTGATTAAGCCCCGTCCTGCCATAGTGAAGACTGGAATATAACGACCCTCAGGTGGCTAAACCAAGGATGTCCCAAACTCATGTCAGTTCCCAACAGACACTAGGTAGCTTTCCCCTAGAGCTTCTCAGACCACAAATAGTGGGCTATCTATTTACTACCCAAACAGGGGAGATAGTACTGTCTAAACAAGGGCTCAGGGAGACCTCTAATTAAAGACCCTAAGAAGGGGAGAAGTCACTGAGCTAGCACATACACTGAACAAAATTATAAACACAACACTTTTGTTTTTCCCCCATTTTTCATGAGCTGAACTCAAAGATCTAAGACTTTTTCTATGTACACAAAAGGTCTATTTCTCTAAAATATTGTTCACAAATCTGTCTAAATCTGTGTTAGTGAGCACTCATTTTTGCCGAGATAATCCATCCACATCACAGGTGTGGCATATCAAGATGCCGATTAAACAGCATGATTACTGCACAGCCTTAGGCTGGCCACAATAAAAGGCCACTCTAAAATGTGCAGTTTTACTGTATTGGGGGGTCCGGGGGGGTCTGAAAACCAGTCAGTATCTGGTGTGACCACCATTTGCCTCACACAGTGCAACACATCTCCTTCACATAGAGTTGATCAGGTTGTTGATTGTGCCTGTGGAATGTTGGTCCACCCCTCTTCAATGGCTGCGCGAAGTTGCTGGATATTGGCGGGAACTGGAACACGCTGCCATATATGCCGATCCAGAGCATCCCAAACATGCTCAATGGGTGACATGTCCGGTGAGTATGCTGGCCATGCAAGAACTGGGATGTTTTCAGCTTCCA
>JAFVLL020003878.1:0-10170 GCA_021397915.2 Tor tambroides
AAAGTAAAAATGCCGCTCTGAGTTGTTTTTTGAATCGGTTCAAATGATCCGATTCATTAGAATGAATCAAACCTTCCAAAGTAACATATTACGAAGTGTCCTTATGAAGGACATTTATATTTAGCATGAGATGTTTTTATTTTATTTTTTTATTTTATTCTAGAACCATGTGTGTTGGATTTTTTTTTTTTTGCTCATATTTATTTTATTTAAATTTTTTAAATTTAATTTTTTTTTCATTTAATTTTATTTTTAATTTTATTTATTGTTTATGTGCTTACTATTTGCTTTAGCTCGCTTGTTTGTTTTTCGCAAAAAATAATTGGATTGTTTAATCAGAATATCATTTTTAAATAGAAAGCCTATTTGAAAGCCCTAACAGTATCGTATCATATCGTATCATCGTATTTTCTGAATAAAGTAAAAATCTTGTTTATTCATTATTGTTTATTTATTGTTCGTTTATATTTTATTTCACAGAAACATGCTGATAAGTCTCATCAAGCATAAAGTGTTGTGCATTCACTATTTTATTTTAATTTTATTTTTTTACATTTAATTTTTTATTATCTTATTTTATTTTACTTTTTTATTTAATTTTATTTCTTTATTTTATTTTATTTTGTTTTATTTTACTTTACTTTAGAACCATGTGTGTTAGATTTTTTTCCTTAGCTTGCTTTTATTTTATTGACATTTTTACATTTAAAGCCCTAACTGTATTGTATTATATCATATGGTATCATAGTGTATCGTTTCTTATTATATTTTCTGAACAACTTGTAAAATTCCAATTTATTCATTATTTTTCTTAATTTTGTGATCTTTTATTTCACAAAAACATGCTGATAACAGTGTGATCAAGCATCAAGTGTCATGCGTTCACTATAGCATGATGTTTTGTGCCTTAACAAGGCTCACACAAACACACACACACACACACACACACACACACACACTGCTCTTTAGGGATATATTCTCAGACCAGCGGTGTGTTCATTCCCTTCCTCAATAATTCATGTGAATGCAGTTGTTCTCTGTACTGTACTGTGCTGTTGCATAGTTAATGCCATTTATGAGGCCTTCTTTCGTTGTATGTGTGTGTGTGTGTGTGTGTGTTTAGACAGATTGACAAGGGCCAGAGTCTTTCTTATCTGCTGGCCTTCTCAATCCACACCTCTCTTTCTACTTCTTTCTCATACAATCTTGAAAACCAGGAAAAGGGTGCATTGGTTTGGAGACAGGAACAGGGCTAGCTGAGGTGCAACATTAAAAATTAATCGTGAAACTATTGCAGCAGTATTTTATGTAAGCATAACTACTCAATGTCATCTTTTCCCCATTTAAGCTATGGCAGTTTGCAGCTCGGTGACATCCCTCAGGAGCGGGGCCGGCCCCGGCCTGCAAGGGTCTCCCCGGCTCCACCCACCAAACATCCATCACCCTCCGCTCTGCCTGCAGGCCTGCGAGCTGCCAGCGCTGACACTGCCAACAGCCTGGAAACAAATATACCTATGATGTACTGTTGTTCACCAGGGCTTTAGCCGCAGTGCTTCATTTTAAAGGGGACGTCTCGTGGAAAAAAACTCATTTGCTGTTGTGGAAACAGTTTGAGCTTCTATGCAGACAAAATCTGTCAGCTCAAAACTGTGTCTGCACAACCAGGAGCTCATTAACATACACTCTCAGAAAAAAAAGGGGCTGGACCCTTTGTACCTTATTCACCCCCAAAGGGTGCTTAGAAGTGCCTCAGAGGTCCATATTAGTAACTAAATGGTACATATTTGTACCTTTTGAAAATGTAGGTGTGCATGACCACCCACGGAAAGGTTGTTCATGGTCAATCTGGTGCCCTAGGTGGCAAGATATGACATGACCTGACCCACAATACCCCAAAAAGCATAATTATATATATGTTGAAACCATTTTGTGATAGTATAATATACATACATTTACTAAAAAACATACAAACAGAATAAAATAAATGTCAATCAAAATCAATCAAAAATGTAGTATGCATATAAGGGTAAATATACAAATATCACCTAAATCTTAATGATTTTAGTCAGTTGGTTTGATTCTTGCTTCTAATGCACTGTAATTGGTCCTGGATTCAAAATCCACCCACATATACAGTACAACTTTTAATAAATCAAAAAACAATTGCATATTAATGGATGCAATGGCGTGAATTTGGTTGCATTAAAATTTTGAATAGAATAGAATAGGGATTAAATTTAAATTTGAACTAAAAAGTAATTGCAAAGATTTCTCTAATTAATTGTGTCTAACATTAAAATTATAAATATATTTTCAGACTGAATCTCCAAATTACACCAACATAAAGACGTTATTTGAAATATTTAGTATTTTAAAGATTTGTTTAATGCCATCTTTTTACTAAATACTGTGAATGAAGGCCAGTATCACCAATACCAATACTCATACATCTATTAAATAATTTTTTTCCCCCCGATTTCTGGGCAGAAAATAAGTAAACATAACCATCCTGACTCCGAAATGCATCAGTTTATGAAAATAAAATGTATTTTTTGTTGACTTCAAAGGAATAGTTCACCCAAAAATGAAAATTTCCTGAACATTTACTCACCCTCAGGCCATCCAAGATGCAGATAAGTTTGTTTTTTCTGGAGAAAGATCTGGAGAAATTCCTTGTTCACCTGCAGTGAATGGGTGCCGTCAGAATGAGAGTTCAAACAGCTAATTGTACTTTCACAACTGTTGTTTTCTCACATCAAAATCCACCAACATGTTTGTTTAGAACTGTTTTTAGACTGTTTTGGCTTGTAAACAGTGTTTAATCTGTGAATATTTCTCTCCTGATTCAGATGAGTTGAATTTTTTACTGAAGAAAGTAAAATTATTGATAGAGGACTTTATTTATTACAAACACAGCTTTTTGCTTCACAAGACATTAATTGATGGACTGGAGTCATGTGGATTACTTGTGGATTATTTTGATGTTTTTATCAGTGTTTGGACTCTCATTCTGACGGCACCCATTCACTGCAGAGGATCCATTGGTGAGCAAGCAATTATAGCATGACATATGTAAAACGTGGAAACATAAAAGCTCTAAGTATTATGAAACAGTGAGCTTGGTATCATCAGGAAGAAAATTGTGTGTCACTAGGAAAGCTGTATTGTTGATCGAAGCGAGTAAGTTAGCAGAAAGTGATTTTATGTGCAGTTATTTTGTCCTACCTGCAGAGAAGACATCAAAGCGCAAGATCAGACTTAAGCTTCAGGATGAAGAGCTGCGGTTCGCATGCTGTTTCTGAGCTGAATAACCACCTCTTATCTGTAGTGATTGTAGTTATTTAACCCATTTGTGTAAACACACATTGTCCTCGCAGGAAGAGACACACTTATACACTTCAAACACAGAGTATCAGTCTCTGTGTGTGTGTGTGTGTGTGTTCACAGCTGATAGAGATCATATACCTGTGAGATCACAGGCTCTGACTTTTATTTCACAGACATCTCGCCACACTTCTCAAGCGCAACACACACACTCACGTTTACATTTAGTGCTCGTCTGACAGAACACACTGCTTTTTTGAAGTGCAGTTCTGTATAAATAGACATGGAAAACTAATCTACTTCGAAAAAAGCATGTTTCTTTTTTTTTTGTCCGACTGAATGGATGGAAAAGGCAAATGATGCTTTCAAAAAACAAACACTGTACTGAAAGCCACCCAAACTTAGAGACAGCCACATAAAATATTTATCCAAAATTCTGTTTCTCTACTTCTCAGACAAAACATAGGCCTAGTTAGGTTACTAAAGTGGAGTGTATTACAGTACAGTGCTAGCATATAAAAGGAATATTTGTGTTAGCATTTGTATTTCTACAGTGTGTTGGTACTTGGATTCATTATGGTAAAAGGTTATAGGTCAGTATAGTGCTAATTTAGGTTTATTATTTGTGTTCATACAGTGAGTATAGTGTATGTAGCTTTCCAAGCTATAAGCTGTTCATAAACAAGTTTAATTACAGTCAAGCTTCCTTTTTAATTATTTTTTGAGCCATGTATGAAAGTGTTTGATTTTTCCTTAGCTGTATTTTTATTTTATTTTTTTGAGCCATGTGTGAGTGTTGTTTAAAGCGCTTTGAGTAACCAGAAAAGTGCTATATAAATGTAACAAATTATTAAAAAAAAGAAAAAAGCTTACTTTTGTTTTGTTTTAGAAACGTGGGACTGTTCAGTTTGTTTGTTCCTTCGTTTTATTTTATTTTAGAATGTGAGTGTTGTTTTTTTTTAAGCTTGCTTTTGTTTTGTTTTGCTTTGCTTTGTTTTAGAAACATGTTAATTTTTTATTACTTAGTTTGCTTTTATTTTATCTTATTATTTTATTTTAGAACCATGTGTGTTTTTTTTTTGTTTTGTTTTTAAAAAGAAAAGAAAAAAGCTTACTTTTGTTTTGTTTTAGAAATGTGAGACTGTTCAGTTTGTTTGTTCCTTCGTTTTGTTTTATTTTATTCTATTTTATTTTAGAATGTGTGAGTGTTTAGGTTTTTTTTAAGCTTGCTTTTGTTTTGTTTTGTTTTGCTTTGCTTTGCTTTAGAAACATGTTAATTTTTTTTATTACTTAGTTTGCTTTTATTTTATCTTATTTTATTTTAGAACCATGTGTGTTTTTTTTTTTGTTGTTTGTTTTTTTTAAAGAAAAGAAAAAAGCTTACTTTTGTTTTCTTTTAGAAACGTGAGAGTGTTCAGTTTGTTTATTCCTTAGTTTGCTTTTATTTTATTTTATTATTTTATTTTATGTTAGAGTTTGTGAGTGTTTAGGTTTTTTTTAAGCTTGCTTGTGTTGTGTTGTGTTGTGTTGTGTTTTGTTTTTGTTTTGTTTTGCTTTGCTTTGCTTTGCTTTAGAAACGTGTTTGATTTTTTTTTTTTAATTAGTTTGCTTTTATTTTATCTTATTTTATTTTAGAACCATGTGTGAGTGTTTATGTGTCTACTTATTGCTGCAGCTCGCTTATATATATTTTCTTAACAAATAATTGGATTAATCATTCAGCATATCGTGTCGGCATCATAATTTATTCAATCAACATTTTTAATTGGAAAACCTATTTGAAACACTATAGTATAGTATAATATAGTACAGTATAAAATAGAATAGTGTAGTAGCCTATTTTATATTCCTACACAGCTAAAAAATAAAAAAAAAAAAAGTAAAAGGTGTTATGTTGTTGGACTTTAAATTGAAGGCCACGTCCTTTGGTCCTGTTGACCTACCAAACTAAAGTTATAAAAATAACACTTTTTGCAACTCAAATTTTCCATTTAATGGATTTTAGATTCACTCCAGCGTGTCTGTATGTGGCTTGTGGCGACTGACAATTAAAAGTGCTCTGGGAGGTTCCTTTCAATAGCTGAGCGGAGCGCTGAGACGTGTGTTTGTGTGAGTATTGACCTTCCTGAGAGTGCATTAGCACAGTGTCATGGAGTGGGTGGAATCAGGGCCCCTTTGAGAGCTGCAGGATGTGGCCGTGGATGTGTCTGCCTCCCATTTTCAGAGAGACAGAGAGAGAATTTTGTTCCCATGAGAGACCCTCACTGTGTCAGTTATGCCCCTCTGCTTCTTTTCCTCTTCTTTAAAGGGATAGTTCACCTAAAAATGAATACTCCATCATTATTTACTCACCTGGGTATTGTTGTAAACCTATGCGACTTTGTCTCTTGTGGAAATCAAAATATTTTACAGCATATCCTGCCAAATCATTCCACTATAATGAATGAATAAGTGAATGATGACTGAGGCTGTCAAGTTTCGAATGACAAAAAGTTGACTTTAACAGTCAAATTTTTATGTTGTTATTCACTGGAAAGCTGTTTATGAGAGTTCATAAGAGAAATAGCGATGTCCCATTTGTGAACGAATCATTCTTATGAGTCTGACCTGTTGCCACACCAATTGGAATGATTTGTTCATGAATCTGTTTGATTTGGTTCTCCAGTTCTACTCAGCGACTCGAAGCAGTTAACAGCTTACTGGAGGGGAATATTGTGAGTGAATATGACTTTAAGTTTAGCACGTTTGTCATACAAAATTGACATAACTTAAGAAGACTAATCACACAAGTCATATGGACTACTTGGATGAAATCTTTAGGTTTGTTTGTTTTTGTTTTTTTGTCATTTTGGAGTCTGACAGAATTCATTCACTTTTTATGCAAGCTTGTTTCCCCCATGGAATAGAAAAATTAATAATAGATAATTGCGATCTTTTAACTATTTTAGTTTATTTATTTTACTTTTTTTTTTTGCATATCTGAGAAAAAAATCAGAATTGCAAGATATTAACTTGTGAGGAAAAAGTCAGAAATATGACAAAAAAATGTGACAAAATATAATTATTTTATTTTGTTTTATTTTGCTTTATTGTATTGTATTGTCTTTTACTTTATTTTATTGTATTTTACTTTATTTTATTTTACTTTATTGTATTGTATTGTATTTTTTATTTAATTTTACTGTACTTTTGTTTTACCATACTTTACTGTACTTTACTTTTCCCGTGGCTGAAAACTAAAAAGCAGAATTGTGAGATATGAACTCAGAATATTCAGCAAAAAAGTCAATCTTATAAGATATACAGTAAACCCACAATTGTGAGAAAAAAATATTCAAGTTATGAGATAAAAATGCTACATTTATTTTTTTATTTTTTTATTCCATGATGAAAACAAGCTTCTATACTTTTACTAAATTGAAAAGTGTAAAAATTCACAATTTTTATTTTTATTTCTTTTCATGGTGGAAACAATCTTCCATGCTTTTAATAAATTGAAAAAGAGTAAAAATGCACAATGTTTAATTTCTTTATTCCATGATGAAAACAAGCTTCTATACTTTTACTAAATTGAAAAGTGTAAAAATTCACAATTTAAAAAAAAAAAAATTAATCCATGACAGAAACAAGCTTCTATACTTTCACTAAATTGAAAAGAGTAGATTCTTCAAAAATGTTTATGCCCCGAGACAAAAGTAAGAAAATCATATGGATTTAGGAGGACAAGTAAATGAAAGATTTATGTATGAACCATTCCTTTAACATTTTATTTATCACTAAGATTTTATTCCCTCAACCCTCAGAGAAACACACCTGTGCAGCGGTTTCTAACCCCTGGAGCTCCAATCTCACCTCATCTTTTCCCAACATACCCATACTGCCTCATTCCATGTGCTTGTTGTGGTGAAGGTAGCAGAAGCGTGATCTCTCAGTAATGACAGTGAGAGAATGCCGCTCGTCTACCGGCACGTTTGAGCGCCGCGGTCACCCGCTGTACGTTCAGCCACATTACTGTCAAATGCAAAAACCTCACACTCTGAGTACACACAGTTTTCGTTTACTACTTAAACAATCCTCCGAGAGTTTGGGCACAGATGCGGCGCCGCATAAAGAAGAAAAACAGTCCCAGTTTTGAATCTCAGGTCATAAATGCATCGTCTGTGTGAGGGGCTCTTGGGAAATATGTCGAGTTTGTTTACTTGTGTTTTCCTTTTTGCTTTTTTCATATTTGCATGTAGCTAGATCAGTGCGTTACCTTCTGCTCGGTATGAACGGAGTGAAGGTGATACGGTGAGGATGCAGGGAGCTCTCGGCTGTTTAATTTGCGGCCTGCCGTGTTGGACAGAGCACGGTACAGTAGGTCTGATTAATTAAATTCGCTGGATTTCTCACCGCTGTCAAGATTTCAATTTTATGTTAAATATTCTCTAAAGGGCAGGCCCTTAAATCTTATGGGCGGAGAGCGGCAGTGGGCTGTGAACATAACCATAGGCTAACTGCTAATGATAAGAACACGTGGCAGAAGAGGCATCTATAACGCAATCACTGACTTAAATTGTCAGTCACTCCTGTGTCCATTGACACAGTAAAGAGACCAAACAGTCAGAGAGAAATGTAGATGCATGAGATTGAGACTTTGGCATCAGCTTGTCAGTATTTGGTTTCATCATAGACTAATTGATGTATAAGTTTAAATCAGGTTAATATATTAAATATAATATAATAAGTAATAATGCACTACCATTCAGAAGTTTGGGATTGGTAATATTTTTATTTTTTTTAATTCGTATTTTTGGGAGAATTTCTATTTTATTTTATAAAAATGTCATAAAAATAGTAGTATTGTGAAATATTTTTACAATTTAAAATAACTGTTTTCTATTTGAATATATTTTAATATATAATTTATTTCTGTAATGTCAAAGCTGAATTTTCAACATCATTACTCCAGTGTCAATATGCTGTTCTAATATGCTGATTTATTTATTTTTTCGATGACTAGAAATAAATTTTTTGAACATTATAAACATCTTTACTGTCACTTTCGATCCATTTAATGCATCCTTGCTGAATAAAGACAATTAATTTATTAAAAAAAACAACAACTTTTGAACAGTATGTTCAGTATGTTGCAATACTGGTCTAAAAGTCATCATATTGAAAATTTGTTATTGAAGATCTAATTTAAACCTTTAAATATAGGATAATGAAAACTTTTAAACAAGATTCTGTCACAATCAAATGTAATCAAATGAAAGACTTTTAGACTTTTTTGGAGATTTTTTTTTTGTTGTTTTTTTGTCTGTAATCTATAAATATATCTTCATAAGTGTTGATTTATGCAGCAGTGTGAGTGATTTCAGTGCATGCTTTGTCCTCATTTGCATCATAATTGGATTAGTATTAAATAAGAAATTTAGAACAGGTTACAGTACATGGCTCATGACGTCTAAAAGTAATAATGCATTAATTACAGCACATCAGCCACCCCCGTACCTTACTTTGTGGGCTGATTTTTATAATTACAAATGCCTGCTTTTGATTAGAGGTAACTGTGTATTAACTTGTACCGTAACTTTTCAGATTTCTGCAACATTATGTTGCTAATATCCAGCTAATAATAAGGGTTGTGTTCTTATTTTAAGTAACCTGTACTGTGTTTGTTGATTAAGGCATTAAGTCTATTAATGAATGAATCTGTTAAAGGAATAGTTCACCCAAAATTAAAATAAAAGTTGCTGAAAATGTACTCACCCTCAGACCATCCAATATGTAGATGAGTTTGTTTGGTCACCAGAGAAGATTTGGAGAAATTTAACATTACATCAGTTGCTCACCAATGGATCCTCTGCAGTGAATGGGTGCCGTCAGAATGAGAGTCCAAACAGCTGATAAAAACATCACAAGTTATCCCCATGACTTCAGTCCATTAAGTAACATCTTGTGAAGCAAAACTTTGGTGTTTGTAAGAATCAAAACTAAAATACAAGTCCTCTATCAAACGTATTGTCTTTTCTGAAACTGGAGAGAAATATGCACAGATCAAGCACTGTTTACAAGTGAAAATTTGATTTGATTATTACAAGCATTTTCAGCTTTTCACGTCACAAGACATTAATTGATGGACTGTATTCTTGTGGATTATTGTGATGTTTTTATCAGCTGTTTGGA
Organism: Tor tambroides; assembly: GCA_021397915.2. Taxonomy (NCBI): domain Eukaryota; kingdom Metazoa; phylum Chordata; class Actinopteri; order Cypriniformes; family Cyprinidae; genus Tor; species Tor tambroides. Next base: position 9,496 of record JAFVLL020003878.1, read on the forward strand.
CTCTCATTCTGACGGCACCCATTCACTGCTGAGGATCCATTGGAGAACAAGTGATATAATGCTACATTTCTGCAAACCTCCAAAAAGCTTTATATCTCAGCCATTAAATAGAAGAGCCTAGTGTACCAAGAAGCAAAGATATGCTTGAATTTTTCACTTGCAGAGTAGAGTGTACCATGTTTTTTGTCCTTTCCTCATTCATTCATCATTATTTGAGTGAGTTTCTCAGCTGTAGGAGGCGCTGTACTTTGTCAATGATGTTGTGAAAGGACATTTCTGCTGAGGTCGACACACACTTCACAACATGCTTTGGCCTCAACTGACCACAGACGGCCAGCATGCTGACCAGATCTCTGAATTATGCATCAATCTCTGACCACGAGATAGAAAGCAGTGATACCAGAAACAGCTTCCACTGTTCCCTTACAAAAGGCCTTGTATTGTGCTGTGTTAAGGAGGTTCTCAGCCTTTGCACGTTTATAAACACTTATTTGGCTGTTTTTTGATCCATGTTGCATCATTGTGACCTGCATTGAGATGAATTCAGATTTTTTGCAGTTTGGTGTCAGTTTTGGTGTCAGGTTCGATTCTCGCACCGGCAGGAATTGAAGGTGGGGATTGTGAATGAACAGCACTCTCACCACCTTCGATACCACGACTGAGGTGCCCTTGAGC
>JAFVLL020003879.1:0-57500 GCA_021397915.2 Tor tambroides
ATTGGTCTAAACACAGCAGACAAGCAGCAGGACATTACCCCAATATTCTGAAGCCACAGCAGGACAGAGCATTCATTTCATCACTGACACGTCTTCATAACAGGGTTAAACTGATCTGAGGCCTGTTGTAATGCTCACTGATCTGAACTCTTTTGATGTTGCCACAGATCAGAGGTGATTTCTGCACTGAGCCTGAAGCTAAACTGGCTACAGAACCAGTAATCAGGATCTGTTAGCAGCCATGATGGTCTCTTATGGAAACTCACTGCAAAAAAATTATATTTCTAACAGTTATTTTTGTGTTTTTTAGTCAAAATATCTAAAAATATTCTAAACAAGATGAATGTATTTGAGAAGCAACATTGCATAAGATATTAAGACTTATTTTTAGAGCTAAAATGTTTATTATGAGTGTATTTTGCTGCTTTTTTCAAGTTAAAAGTTGCCAGTGCAATAAGACAAAATACACTTCTATTAAAGATATTTTCTCTGAAAACAAGTCTTAATATCTTATGCGGTTTTGCTTTTCAAGTACATTTATCTTGTTTTAAGGTTTCTCAGATATTTTTACTGAAAAATAAGAAAAATTCAAACTTTGCCAGTAAACAATCACCCAAAACACAATTGAAAAAATCCCACATCACTCTTGCAATAAGGTAGCAGTGACTGTTGCACAGGAAAAAACATTTTCTTCAAACATCTAAATATGACGCTAGGATGTTAATAATTCTTCACTGTGATGTTTTGCCCTGGCAGGATCTCAAAGTTATTAAAACCCTTTGTATTTTTCTAATTAATAAGATTATTATAGCGTGACCTTCTGCATACAGCATGTTACCGCTGAAAGGTCATCTTAGAAAAGGTGGAATCTCAAGAGAGACAGATACTCCAGAAAGAAAAAGATCAAATAAAATGTTTGAAGATCTCTTGAAGGTCAGAAAGGAAGGGAAATATTTGGAATTAGCTGTTTGTATGTTGTAACAGGACAATATTTGAAATCAATGCTTTAAATAAATGTCATTGCACACCAGACATAGTAAAGGTTGCTCATGGGAGTTCCCTTCTCTTGATTCATTCACACAACCACCAAATGCACTAAAATGGGCTTTGGCAAATAAATAAAAGTTACTTTCCAATAGACTGACTTTTTTTTTTACATTATAGGTTACATTATTTAAAGTGAGGTTTTATAAAAACACTTATTTTTATTAAATATATTATAATATATATAAAAGTTATTAAAAAAATGAAAATAAATAACATTCAATAAAAAATGTAAAATTGAATGGCCAAATGTGTGTCAATTATAATAATGTAAATATTAATAAAAAAAACTAATGCATAAATAATATATAATAAAAAAATGTATTGTGAATTCATTCCAAGTCATGTCCAAAGCTAACAAAAGTTTGTGCCATACTGTATTTTGGTCTGGTGCAACTGTGCAATTCAGTTAAAGTTACTTCAAGGCACTTTGGAGGGATTGAAGTCAGCATGGCAATTTAGCAACAGGAAGCTTCCTTCCTGCAAATGCACCAATCATAAAGCTGTAGTAGAATATGTCAATCAAACATGCATTGATGTCTGTGTGAAAGGAGTATGATTAAAGGAGAAAGAGAAAAGTACAATGGTGAATGGCAGTTACATGGAGAATGAGTGAGAGAGAGAAAGAGAGCTAGGGATCAGGTCGAGATATGCTTTTTAGGAAATGGAGTGGAAAGCCCGAAAATACGAAAAACTCAGAACAGTGGAAAATATTGCCCTTTCAACCTCTCTCCTTCCATCTGAAAGAGGTTTAAATGTCACAAGGCAGATAGTACATGTGGTCTGAGCAGAGACACTGAAATGTCAAGCATAGCAGGATGACGTATGTATGCATGTTTCTGTTAATACATGTCTTTAACTCTAGAATACATACATGGTGAGTACTTTTTTGCTGTGTTTTTCACATAAAATGTTCTTTTGATCTGACATTCCAGGAATTACACAATTTAAGGGATATAGGTCACTCAAAAATGAAAATTCTGTTAGCATTTACTCACTCTTATGCCCTTCCAAAGTGTTTGACTGCATCTGTTGAGCACAAAAGCCTGTCACTTTTTTCCATGCATTCACAATGAATGGGGAACTGAGGCATTAGTGCCAGAAAAGTATCATAAAGTCTTTCTGAAGTTAAACAATATCCTTTAGTGTGTAGGATTTCTTTTACGGTCATTTTGTATCCTTTTTTTCTACAGTATGTGTGTTTCCTATGGAAGTCAAAGCAATGAGGGTGTTTGAGGTAAAATCTAATCTGCTATGTGACTTTCCAAAAATTATGTCTACTGAGACAGACAAGCTGTAGGCGGGATGTGTGTGGGTAAGACTCATCTGGTTTGACCTTCGTACATGGGACAGATGTTTTCAGATGCCCTCAAATCCAGCTGTTTTTCATTTCTCTGTGGAAATTGGAGGGTCAAATCCTGCAAAAGCTGTGTCTGATTTAGATTCATTTGCATGAAGAAGAGCAACACCAGATTAAACATTTTAAAACCTTTCTGAATTTCAAAAGGGAAAAATTAGTGTATAATTTACAAAGATTCATGTCATTTCAAATGAAGTGACTTTATTTCTTCTGTGAAAAAACAAAGGAGAAATTCTGAAGACTGTGCTGGTCTTTATTTTTCATGCAACTAAAATGAATGGGGACTGGAGCTTTGCTTTTAAGCTTAAAAAAAGCACACAAAATCACCAGATTTAAATATTCATTTAATATATAATATCCCAAATATTACCAAATATCACCAAATGTTACAGATTCCCAAAGGGGACACTGTGATAGAAAAAAAATTCACTTGCAAAACATTTGCATTCTCTCGCAACACATTTGCGTTCCTTTGCAAATCTATTGTGTTCCACAAGGAACTTTGTGTTAACTCGCAAAAGCGCTGAAATATACTTTTTCCTCCCAACATATTATTTTCACCACAAAAGTTTTGCAACTGAACGCCAAGTTTCGCAGGGGAATTTTTAGTGAATGTGAAAAGGTATCTCTTTACTTTTTCATGAGCCAAGAAGGCTACTTTCATGGGTTATTTGTGTCCTTTTTGAAGCTTGAAAGCTACAGACTCACTTTCATTGTAATTACATGGAAAAAGACAAGGAAATTCATCTTCAAAATTTCTCCTCAGAGAAATCCACAGAAGTCAGTCAGTCATGCGGTTTGGAAAGACATGAGGGTAAGTAAACAATGACACAATTGTCATTTTTGGCTGAACAATCCATTTAATGCACACAATTTCTCATAGTTACATTACTAACCATCTTACATCTCTACAACTAAACACATACACACCAGTTTATCTCAAAATAACCACAACAAGCAACTCTATTACATACTGTACACACATTTCTTTTGAAACATGCTTTCACACTGACAGCATCAGGACAAACTGAGAGAGAGAGTGATAAGAAGAGAGGAAATAAGAGTGAGGGTTATTTAGTGTGACAGTAGAGCAGCTGGTCTCTGTGTTAGACATCATACATGCCTTCATCTCTCCCTCCGTCCTGTCTTTTCTCATCCCTTTTTTCCCCTTTCATTCATCGCCCTGCTCCCAAAACACAAGTAACTGCATGAATAACTCAACTGTGCTTCTGAAAACCTCTCATCTTCCCTCTGTCTTGCAATCATACTCCACAACATTTGCCGCTCTTTATCTTTTTTCTGCTTCATTCTGGTTCTCCTATGCAGCCCAATTAGAGAGCTGCATGAGCGTTTGTGAACACCCCTCCTCTGCAGGTGCACTGACCCAGTCCGACTGTGCTCAGATAGGAATTAAAAAGGGTCGTACCATCTGTAGAGTAGGGAGAGGGGGGGATGGTGACTGGAGGTGGTTTGAAGGTCAGAAAGCTGCTGGTGTGTGTGAGAGCATCAATCAGGTTTAAATGAGCAGGTTCACACACACACACACACACACACACACACACACACACACACACACACACACACACACGATTACTTCGCAAGCACTTTGTAGAGATTGGGCCAGGCTGTGCTGCTGAGTGAATGAATTATATTGTATTGCATGCACACCGATCTCTTTCACACACACATAGACTGTATGTATGAATTACGTTGGTCCATCAGCGGTATAAATTGCTGGGTTGTACTTACCACTGATTGCTGTATCTCTTAAACGGGATTTGATGACACATGCATGAAGTCTGGGGAGACTCACTAATTTCCTGTGCTGATAATGAGGTTTCGGTGTGTATTTGCACGTACGTGTGTGTGTATGTTAGTTTTCTGTATGCGGCTTGTGGATGTAGTGGAATATGTGTCATTAAATTAGTTCCAGTCCATTGAGAAGCGGAAAAATAAAACTATACTGGCTCTGGCAGTGAGCTTGCATGTAGCCTGTGTGTGTGTTTGACAGTCTACTAAATTTACCCTTGGGGATCAATAAAGTGTCCATCTATCTATCCATCAACAACAACAACAACAAAAAAAGCGTACTAATTGTATTACCATGGCTTTTAGACATTTTGGAAATACCCTGTTTTTAAAGTATTACATACTTTTTAAAAACATGGTACCAGGGTATTCTTTAAAAAAGTACCATGGTACAGAGATGGCATCAGATGGTAATAACAGGCTACTCTGAAATATACCATGATACTGAAATATACAGTCAATGGTATTTACATGGTACTTTATGATATTTCAAAGAATACCATGGTACATACTTTTTGCTTTACAGGCTACCAGGTCTCATGACGAAAACATACCTCTGGGAACTTTTTCACAAGATGCGAAATACATAGCAATAAGTGCATATCACTGCAGTTTCCAAAAGAAATGAACACTACAGGTGGTAAAACAGCTTTCCAGATGTAACAAGCTTGTTCAGTAGCTCAGCCGGCACCGAATTGGACTTATGATATGGAATCCTTTGGTACGAATCCCGTCAAAAACATGACTCATGATAAAAGAGCTGAAAGATGAGAGATGGAAAAGCAAGGTAAAATGACATGCTTGTGATTGTGTTTTCACATCACATTTACTTTTGTTCATACTATCGGGTAGGTTTAAGTGTAGTGCAGATGGTACATTATTTTAAAATGTCACAGAGCATTAGACTTACAGCACCACTCAACAGACATTTCAAGTCAGAACTGTGGTGACACCTACAAAACCAGCGTCACATAAAACGTACCATATGTACGTCCATCTGTTCCATGGAAAAAAAAAACGAACACTCTTTTAGCGCCACTCAGTGGACATTTCATATCGAATATGTCACGAAACGTACATGGCGCTACATATTTCACATCTTCCCAAAAAGTTCCCACAAGGACCAGGTTGCTTATGGTTGCTTCATGGTTTAATTAAAATTACCAAGGTAATCATTTTTTAGGCCATGAGATTACCATAGTTTTTGAGACATGTACGATGAAATAAATATAATATAAATACATACACATACATACACATAACCAATCGAAAGTTTGGGGTCAATACGATTTTTTTTTTATTTAAGAATTTTTTTATTCAGCAAGGATAGAGTAAATCGACCAGAAGTCGAAGATGTTTATAAAGATTTCCATTTCAAAAAATGCTGTTCTTTTGAACTTTCTATGTATCAAATAATTCTGAAAAAGAAGCACAACTGTTTTCAACATTGATAATAATAAATGTTTTTGAGCAGTAAATCATCATATTAGAATGATTTCTGAAGGATCATGGGACACTGAAGAGTGGAGTAATGATGCTGAAAATTCAGCTTTGAATCAGGAATTTGAACGTAGTAAAAAGTATGTTTAAGGTAATATTTCTAGTATAGCATTTTTTTTTTCAAATAAATGCAGCTTTGGTGAACATAAGAGACTTGACTTTTACAGAAATGATAATGTATATCCATCTATCCATCCATACCACAAATTCTTTGAGCAACTTGCATCAAGTGACCACATACTAACAACCTACCCCTCACAGAAAACTTTCTGCATTTTTAGATTTTGTCCCCACAAGGACATTACTATCCATATAAAATAATACATGGGTATTACTATCCTTGTGGGGACATTTGGTCCCCATAATGTAAAGAATACCAGCTCACACACACCAAGATGTGCATTACAACATCTCACTGAAAGCCTAATGCTCAAGAATATGGAAAATAGCAGCTAGAAATATGCTAATTAATGCAAACATCTGCATACAGCCCTATCCCAATCGATCTGTCCTGCTTGATTCTGTTCCATATTGTTCAAGCTCTCTAAGTTGGCTTGCCCTACTGAATATTTTCCTCATCCTCTCCCACACCAACAACAGAAACTCTTAATACTAATGATAAAACAAAAGAAATTATACAAAGCTTGACTTTTACATTTCCTGAAGAAAATGTAAGTGGTTGCTAGGGTGCTTTTACATCAATTTAAAATAAAGGCATATTTATACATTCAAAAAAACAATCTACTTTCATAATCACATTTTTGACATCACATCACATTTTTTCAAAATCCACATCACATATTTTCAAAATTGAAATTAAGCCACTAATGTCACACGGACTGTTTTACCGATGTCTTTACTACGTTTCTGGACGTGGGAACATTACAGTTGCGTTACTGTCTATGCAGGGTCAGAAAGCTCTTGGATTTCATCAAAAATATCTTAAATTGCGTTCTGAAGATGAACGAAGGTCTTACGGGTTTGGAACGACATGAGGCTGAGTAATTAATAACAGAATTTTCATTTTTGTGTGAACTGTTCCTTTAAGCATATCCAGCATTTTTTTTCTTAAAGCTGCTCACTATATTCTAAACAAACGTTAAAAACACATTTTTTGTGTTTCTAATTGTACTGATTTCATATGTTATTGATATATTTAAATGCTTTCAAAGGCCATGTAAACTGCCTATAAATTTTGGGCTATTTGATGGCATTGTGTCTGTGTGGGTTGGGGAGACACCAAAGTTACATACACCCTTCAACAAATGGGTAGTTTTGTGTGTGTGTGTGTGTGTGTGTGTGTGTGTGTGTGAGGTAACTAAATGCATGTTGACAGCAGTAAACTGTGTCAGATTGTGTGTTGTGGCAGAGATCTAGTGTAGTTGTTTGACAGAAAAAGGTGTGTGTGTGTGTGTGTGTGTGTGTGTGTGTGAGCCAGTCTAACAACCCATCACTGTCACTACTGATTATTCGTCAAAGTATATCAGAGCCAATTCAAGTCAATTCTAAGTGTGTACTTGGAGAAGTGTGACAAAGGAGCTGATCTCTCTCTCTCACACACACAACTGCACAAACTCAATTCCACTTCTAAAGCGATAAAGCAAGGCAATATGGCCTTGTCTTACTTTCTCTTTCCTCGTGGCAGTCAATATTTCTTTTGCATATTAGGTTATTTTACTGTTTCTTTATCTCTCTTTTCCTGTCTCGGTCTCTGTTTCTCTCTCATCCTTGTAGTAAAATGCTCTTCAAAGCCTTAAAGGGCTGGACAGTAATATTTAAAAAGCTAAATGAATATGCATGTTGATTGCTCTTTCTTCCTGAGCGGGATGATGCATTATTAATGAGAAGTAGTGCGTTTTCTGTGGCAAGCCGTGTGTGTTTGATTGAATTTTACCCCGAGGGACCGCCTTCCCTCAGAGAACAGAAATCTCCAACTCCAATGGAGCTATATTCTTTTTCTGCCGTACACATTGTTCCAGTGAGGAATCGCTCTACAAAAAGTTTTGTGAAGTCTGTCTTAAAAAGTTAAGCTGAACCTCCTGTGGATGGTCAAAACAGCAGGAAAATTCCCTCTACTGTATATACAGAGAACAGAGATGATTTAATCTGTAAGGTTCAAAATATTTATTTGTGTTTCTTCAGTGGAATTCTCCATGATACCTGACCTTTACTTTTAGAAAACACAACAGGTTTTAGCCTCCACAAGCTCAACTGTGATTTCTATTGTGATTCCAGTCTGACAGTATCTCCATGATTACTCCCTACTTTGTCTAAACAGAGAAGGACAATGTGGATTCAGACACAAAAGAAGTTTTAACATCCAGAGATAAAGTAACTTTGCTCAACTTTTAAAATAACAGCTATTATTATCAACTGAGAAATGTGTATTATACTTATCAGATTACAAAACAATGTTGCATAAATATAATAAATGATAATAATAATTTGTGGCATAAATAATAATTAATAAAACATAGAATATAATGTTTATAATATTAAGTAATATTATAAAATATTATATTAGAATATTAAAAAACATGTTAGTTAAAAAAATTGATTAGACATTTAAACATAAAAGTAATAAATCATAAAACAACATCGGATGATCACTAGAATATATAGAATATTATGTATTACAATGTAGTACAATATTAGTATGTATTAGTATGTAGTACAATTTTTTTAAAAGCAATATTGGATGATCACTAGAATATAAAAAAAGGTTTTAGCATCTGATAAGCTCCATTGTGGCTAATAGTAATTATAATAAATAATTATGAATATTATAATATTAAAAATATGCTATTTATTAAAGTTAAACTATTTTTTGATTCTGCATATCAGTTATCAGACACTTCAACATAAAAATCAACATAATAAATCATTATATTGAATAATCATTAGAATATGAAAAAAAAGGGTTTCCTGTCTGGCAAGCTTCATTGTTGCTAATAATAATCATGATAATAAAACTGTAACGGAATGCTGATCCAGGAAGTAAGGATGATGAGGGATTCAGAATAATCAGGTTTTTTAATAATATAAATGAAATCAATAACAAAGAATACAGCATAAACCTAACATTACTTTAAGACTCGACGAAGGCTAGAACAAAACTGAATGCTTATAAAGAAACAGGAACAAAGGAGTAAACGAGATGATAAATGGAACACACGTGAAAAGACTAAATGATGATTAGCTAATAACAGGAAACAAGAACAGGAAAAACCAAATATGGACAAAACGGAACTAAAAGGAAACTGACACGTGACAAAAACATTATGAACATGATGTATTGTAAATAAAATTTTTTATTTATTAAAGTTTAAATAATTTTTAAATAATTTTTCTGTTGTGACTATATGTGACATCACTGTGAATCCATTTCATAGTCATTTAGATTCTATTGTAAAATCATTATTGTGACATCATAGTGACTTCATCGTGATTCTACTGTGACCTCTCACTTTGACTTGCTTTTTAGTTTCCTTATGTAACTCATTCCTTATTATGAGACGCATCATGTATTCCATCTCAGCCAGCAAGCAAAAACAACTAGACTGAACGAGGTGTGCTTTCATCACTGAAGAACAATTTGTGAACTGATTTATACCAATCAGCCCTGACTGATATTGATCTATAGCTCTCAGAAAAAGGAAGGAACATTTTAACCATTTTAAAAATCCTTGAGCTGCAAAATATGATTAAAAATCTACAGCACACAAAGTAATTCTCCTCAGTCTGTCTTCACTCAGCCAGTGTCCGCACCTCATCAGGTTACCAGATCCCTGCACAGTTACCGTCATGCAGTTATTATTAATTATGATGCAAACGTCAGACTCCCGTGGGAAAGAGGGGCCGTTACAGGGAGCCACAGTTCGATAGCATTTAGCAGTTCATTAAGTTATGTAACTCCAGTCTGAGAGGAGCACAGGCCACCCACCATCACTCTATCATCTACAATGAGGAACGAGCGATGGAAAAAATAATGGAGAGCAGAGAAAATTGGGGCAAGCAATATATTTTTAATCTTCAACATGATGACATGATCACATGATTTCGATCATAAAAAAGTGGCACCCTAAAAAAAAGTTTGTAGTACCAGATGGGTCTTGACCTTTAATTCTTTATTTGCTGCTGATGAATTGATTTCACAGGAATCAATGAGGATAATGAAAGAATAACAAGAGCAAACAGAACAGGACCAAGGGGGTGAGGGGCAGATATAGAATGAGACACAGTCATGTCTGATTGTATCAGAGTCTGATCTCCACGTCTGCATGTAATGGAGTTTAGATGATTAGATGATTAGATTACAACTGCAGCCTGACCGCAGAAAATCGCTCAGAGCTTCGTGCTCGTAATGTCACTCCACCAGCGCCAGAACTTGGAACAGTGTGGACTTCCAGGCATTGTGCACTGGCAGACCAGGAATTCTCTCTTCAGGCAGAAAATTCACCCTCTCTGCTGATTTCAGACCAGTCTGTAATCAACAAATTCCATCAACAGCTACTGCATATGCTGTATAAAGGATCAGCAAAGACTTTCAGAGCAATTCACATTTTCTTATGCTTTCTGAGAGCATAAACTTTCTTTGTTCAACACAATTTTCCATTGGCTATGCCCACATAAAGTTAGTGTTTGAGATTGAACAAGTGAAAGGCTCAAATTGTCCTGTACATACTACAGCAGACATATTCACAATTTTATACTGACAGATAACTACAGTAAATATCAAAACTGGTATCATTTTTTTAAAATCAATATGAAAAACATTGTTAAAAACCTATTTTATGTCAATAATTTAATGCATTTGAGAGTAAAATGGGATATTTAATAAGAAAAAGACACCTCAACGCCCAAATGAAATGTAGTAAATAATATGAGCAAACAGTATAGAGTATAGTACAGTATAGAGCTAACTGTGCCTGTCTTTAAGTAATAGAATTGAGTAACTTTCATAAGCAAATTGTGTATAAATAGAATAACACTTTTCATTTCAAACAATCTTATTTTGCTGCTGTGTGAACATAACCAGCCATTAGGGTGGAGGGCCACAATCTTACACTCTTAAAAAAATAAAGGTTCTTTAATGGGATTTTTGGTCTCATGAAGAACCTTTGACATCCATGGAAGCTTTCCATTGCACAAAATGTTCTTTATAGTTGCTCTTTAGATTATCAAAATGTTCTTCATCCTAAGAAAAAATGGCTCTTTTAAGAACTGTTCCCTGAAAGGTTTTTTTTTGCAGAATCCAAACTGTTCTCATTTGGCAGCATTGAAAAAAAAAAAAAAAAAAAAAAAAAAAAAAAACCTTTTAGAACTTCAGTTTTTAAGAGTGTATAGAATTTAACCTCAGCCCTTATTAAACACATCTGAACCAAGTGATCAAGATCTTCAGGATCACTAGGACTTCCCAGACAGACGTTTTGGAGCTGGGTGGATTCAAACTCTGCAATGTCCAGGACCAGGACTGAAACCCTTTGCACTGGAGCATCACTTCACATGCAAGAGCCTTTGACCAATCTCAATTACAAACTGACGTTCGTTATTAAGCCACTGAATGGAAGAGCGGAAAATCTACACTTTTAATTAAAGAATCTCTCTGCTTGATTGACGTCTTATCCAATTTTCCAAACACTACCAGACTCTATTTTACCCATCTCTTTCACAGCATAACAGACAGAGAAAATAAAAGATGGGAAAAATAGAAAACTGAAAAGATATCCTTGCTGCAATTAATTGGAATCAACATTCTATTCTGAACAAACACTCTAGAGAACAACTAGTAGATGGTGTGAGTGTTCTGGAGTCTCTTATTATATATGTTAAAACAGTCTATTAAGGGAAGAATTAATTTTGGAAAGCACTCTGTTATTAATAAACTTCATTTGACGGCAAAATGGTTATATATCTAATTGCAGATTAGTCTTGCATAAAGGCCAATCTGTGTACACAATTTTAAAAATACATCTAATTTGCAACATTTCAAATTCTAAGATGGAGCAGCAGCTATTTGCATCATTATAAGAAGCTGATAATTTGTTGCAGTTCAATAACATCATATAACATTGTTGTATTTGCTTGGTAATGTGAATTTCTTTTATACCATACATATTTGCAATGTTGACGTTATCTTTTTCCTAATTGTTGTCGTACATTATAAAACAGTACGCAATAATAACGTATTGAGTGCAAATTATAGTTTTAATTCAAATTATTAAATGCATTCCACCTTATTGGGACAATAAAGCCCTCCCTACCCCTACCTTAACCCTACCCGATACACTTATTTTCACCTTTTTGATTATTTCCTTCATTTTTATTTAAAATAAATGCCTTTTTGATGCAATATGAGATTTGAAAAGGGAGGAAAAAAAGTTCGGCAAAAGGCAGGTTTGAACTCGGGTTGCTCGCGTTATAAAGCGTGTGTCTTACCACCCGCTCCACTGTAACTGATACTAAATTGGCGACTTTTATTAGTGTTGAGTAACTCAATCACACGTGAGTGGGCGGAGTTACTGTAAATAGCCTTTGCCAACAAGACGGGCTATTTGCACTTTAGTGTAAATAGATACTCCGTTTAAATTTTTACAGATTTAAATCTTTTACAATCAAAATTACAATCGGGCCAGAGTCTACCATTTTAAAGCATCTTTTAAAATATCATTTCTTTCACCAAAACAATTTTATAACATAGTTTTTTACTTGCTCATTGCTATAATGATCAGTATTTTGTGTTATGGAGACTTATGGAGAATAAATCAAAGACTTAAATGTCAAAAGAGCATGATGTTCATTAAAAAAGGCACTTTAGTAATTTCAGATTTTAGTTTGAAACTTTTGCTTGTAAGTGAATGAAAGAATGAAACATACATATAGATATATATATATATATAGAAAGAAAGAGTGCAAAGAGAATTAAAGTGGAGGAACAGACAGATCTCCTGTTGTGGATGAGATTGGGTTGGTGTGGAGTTTGACTGGAGGACATGGGCCTAAATCAGCCAGGCTTTACTACAAAGACACACTGTGCATAGAGACATGAAGAAATGAGTCTTAAGTTGCATAAAACATGGTGTACATGAAATATACAAAGTATTTTACATATTTTAATACACATAGCTCCAGTACTGGATGCTTATTGGTCAACACGACGCTGCATACATGATGAAGAAACAGCTCTTTAGCTATAAATCTATACACAATAAACAGCATATAAACAGTCGGGTTAAACAGTAATAAACAGTCGGGTTCTGGAAATGCTTCTGTTGAAGTTATCAGTCAGTGTAAATACAACTTTAAAAAAAAAATTTGTTTGTTTTTGTTTTATTTAAGGCAAATTCCAGGTGATGAACAATACTACCTGTAAATCTCAAAAGAAAGCAAGCCACCAATAATCGCCATAAACATATAATTAAAAAGTATTTAATTATCATTTTTAAAATGATAAGAATGCATCAGACTGTGCGACAAACAAACACACAAATGAATGCAGAAATTACATTTGACAGCAAGGTGAAAGCAGATTTGGACCTAGCAAACGGGAAATGTTCTTTTTATAAATCTATGTGTGATTGTGTGTGCATGATTAACCCTTTTCAAATGTGTGAGACAGTGTCAATAAACACAATATGTGTCATGTGCACATGAACCTGACATAATCCATTTACTGTGATATAACCTGAGCATTTAATTGTATCTGGACTGCATGTATGTGGCATAACGATCCTTTCTGCCACCCTAAAAGCACACATATGCACTAACACTAACATATATACGTTAACTACATATATACACACACACACACACACACAAGCACAACATGATCTGACAGAATCAGGTCAGTGACCACACACCCCAGCCCAAAGGGGAGGACACAGGATGTGTGTCCTAAATAACCTTTAGTGACCTCCGCACAGCGTATAGACAGCAGACTGTCGCATATACAGCAGTCTATCATGCATCCGCCTTGAAAATGGACATTAATTGCACACGTGCACAAACATACCCTTAGGAAAGAAAAAAATGTATCTCAATTGTTTCTACTAGACAGCAGTGACTTTACATTTTCTCCTGAGAAAAAGATGCCAGTGACTCATACAGTTTCGAATGAGACCTCAACAAAGATCTAAATGACCCAAAGTCTGAAGAAAGATCTACGAATCAAAGAAATCAATTTTACTAGAAGTGGAACTCACGGAATTTTGTGATCACTTAATTGAATTCTCTACACTCTGAGGCTACGTTTACTCTAGTGCGTTTTCGTTTTTCGCACGGTTACACCTGTCATTTAGACTTTTAGTTTGAAAACTCCGGGGTTGCGTTTCAGTGTAAACGGACCAAAATGGACACTTTTGAAAATGATGGCTCTGTGTATCCTTGATGACTATGTAAACAATAACATCATGCTCATTGTTTTACCTGCATGAATGGTCATGTGACATGCGTTTTCGGTTGTGTAGTGTGGACAGAGATCGTTTCTGAAACGCAGTGAAAATGCCAATATAGACAAGAATCGTTTTCATTTTAAAATGCTGTTTTGTGGCATTTTAAAAAAATAAACTTTTTTCCCCCTAATGTTTGTAAAGATGCTTTTGAACAATGTGTGTTGCGAAATGTGCTAAAAATGTCTAAATATTCATTTTTCTGTCTGTTTTATACTTATGATCAGCACATATATATTTTATTGCCTTTTCTGATTTGATTGAGTAATTTACAGTGCTTTGTTAGATATTATTATTAAGATGAATAGCTACATTAAATGATATTAAGAACATAGCATGTACCTCCAAACACTTTTCTGCTTGTGATTCATGTTGGAGATGGTTGGATTTGGTTAAAACTTGTTTTTGAATCACCTATGAAGAAAATACCTAGGAAAAAAACACCTGGAACCAAAACTGCCGAAAAGTTGGTGGGTGTTCACTGTCCTTTATATGAACTCAAACATTGCTCATTGAATTCTTACAAAACCAGGTGATCTGAAGCTTTGCTGTCCACATTCATTTGACAGCTCCACATTTGTACGTTTCAACAATTGTCTATTTTATTTCTCAAAACGGTTATTGTTTTCCAGTTTAAAATATCTAAAAAAAAAAAAAAAAATCTTTAAACAAGAATTATTTTTTGAGAAGGTGACATTTCATAGACATTAAGACTGTTATCAGTGTGTGTGTATTTTGTCTTATGTATTTTGGTAGATTTTGTTTTACTTATTTTTAACTTGTTTATACTTGAAACAGGAATAAATCCACCAGTGCATTAAGACAAAATACACATGCACTAACCCTGTAAAGCTGGATTTATGAAAGAATAGTCAGAAAAGTCAAAGAATTTGAAATGGAAGAGTTTGAGTTTGCATATGTGGTTTTTTGCATACGAGTATCATATCCAATGGCTTATATAGTATGATATAGGAGAATATGGAGGAGGAAAAAAAAAAACACCTCAATTTTGGGCCAGTGAACCTCAAACTGAGCAAAAATATGCAATTTGGTGTAGTTGCTGATATTTATACAGTATGGCCAATAATGCAAAATAGAGTGAATTTCTTGTGGCTTGTAATCGTGACAGCGAGATGCAGTTTAATGTAAATCACTGAGATCTTTGAGAACAGTATAGCAGACTACTTACATATCAGTTGTCACTTAATAACTTGCAATAGTAAGATGTCTTAGAAAATGAAAATGAAATGCTTATTTTTATGATCAAAGTTCTGTAGTTTTTACTGTGGGGACAAAACATATAATGCAATACATTACAATAATGACTGAGAGATGAACAAAGAAATGTTCCTCAAAAGCCTGATGCATCATATTTGATATTCACACTTAAACATGACTTCTCTAACAAATGATGTGTGGACCTTGTTAAGCTTAGGTTGTTTCAGTCCAGTAAGTGTTCATCTTGAAATTTTACTAACAATATAAAAGTTATTCTTACGTTTACTTTACAAAAATCATTAAAGATTTCACAGCAAAAACACATGATGTGGTGTTTAGAATGATACTAAAAGGCCTTTTACTGGCAGGTTTTATGTTTTTGATCATGTTGATAATTTAGAGGCCTTTTAAAATTTGCATATCAAATATGATACAGTAATACTGTTACTTCTCTGAAAACTAGTCTTAATATCCTACACATTGCCACTTCTCAAGTAAATTAATCTTGCTATTAATTTAGCTATTTTAACTGGGAAGAAAGTCAAAAAAGACTTAAAAAACTTTTTGCAGTGTACTTGCATAAAACATAACTGAGAACTTCATTAAGACTGCGGCGTTACGCAACAGCAGCCTACATTCACATTATACAACAGACACTTTTATTTAAAGTCACAAAGTCATTCCAAGCTATACATAGCTTTAGTTCATGCGTTCCCTGAGAACTGAACCCACGACGCTCTACAGGAACCTCTGAGCTATAAGACTCATGCATGTCCTTCGTTCCCCTTTACTCGCTGAAATTAACGGCAGACTTTCTCCTTTACTGTATAATCACATGCACTCATCTTTCTATAAATGTGCTGACTTCCCATTTATTAACGCACCCCTCCTCCTTGTGTCCCTCTCTCTCCTCTTTGCTCCCTCGTTCCTCTCTGGCCTCCTTCTCCTTCTGTGCTTTCTCTCTTCCTTCAGAGCATAACCACCTGAATAACATCACACTTCCTCCTTTGAGTCCCGCAATGGCTCTGTCCCAGCCTCACAACAACTTGGGCTTCAACAAATACTCCTCTCTCAAGACCATGGGTAAGACACGCACACAAACAGCTGTCACATCTTGTAATGCACACCATAAATGCCACACGTGTTCATCAAGGTCACTTTACCCACAACCACTGATTACCATTGCAAATCATTCCCAGTGTCACTGACTGCAGGGAAAACACACAGTGTAATCACATATGCAAATATCACCTCTCAGATCAAGCGGGAAAAAACCCTGACATGTTATTAAAATCACAGGCGGACGATCTTGGGAGCATGTTCTGTACACATACGGATATGATAATAATGGACACAAACATATGCTAAGTGGTGTGACCTTATCAATCACAGCATGACTTGAAACACATGCGTTCTTAGCGCATTACCCTAGAGACACATATAAATACACACTCGTTGAGAACTACTGTAGGGCTGATGGGAAATTGGTTGAAATGTACTAATTTGTTCTATACATGAAATTAAGGAAAAATATATGCTGGAGGCACAAACAGACTCAAGGACACTAAAGCTTAGCTCTTCATAGAATACCTGAGCATACACTATTTTAATAATCTGGTTGTACGAAGAAAAAAATAAAAATAAATAAAAATACTTCAATTTGGGGTTGGTCAGGTTTTTTAAAAAGTTTTTGAAATAAGTCTTTTATGCTCAACGTGGCTGCATTTATTTGATCAACAACACAGTAGAACTGTAATATTGTGAAGTATTATTACCATATAAAATAGTTATTTTCTGTTTGAATATATTTTAACATGTAATTCATTCCTGTGATAATTCAAAGCTGAATTTTCAGCATCATTAGTCCAGTTACATGATCCTTCAGAAATCATTCTAATAAGCTGATTTGCTGCTTAAGAATCATTTATTTTTATTATTATTAATGTTGAATTTTTTTCCTGCTTAATATTTTTTGTGTGAACAAAAAACTTATTTTTTATGATGCATAGACAGTTCAAAAGAACAGCATTTATTTGAAACAGAAGCCTTTTGTAACAATATAAATGTCTTCACATTAACTTCTGATCAATTTAATACATCCTTGCTGAATAAATTCTGAGTAATTTTATTTTTAAAATTTCTGAAGTTTCCTACCTGGCGCTAGGACTGTGTTGATAAGGATACATTTATAATTCAATTCACATACTAATTTCACAAATTAATAAGAAATTGATTCATTTATATAATGAATTTACAGAAAGAAGAATTTTATTTTAAAATGACACCTATTTTTAGAACCATTTATTTATTTATTGAGGTTCTGGATAGTTTTCTATTTTATTTCTAATTTTATTTCTGTATAGCTATTGTGGGAATTTTACTAATGTAAAACATATTGTTCCTACTGCACATATTTAGCCCACATCAAAGAGATATGAGAGGATAAAACATACAAAGATGGAGAGTGATTTATTTTTTCCCCTTCAAACAATGTGTAGTTATATGGTATGTCAGTGTGCATGCAGTCTCTGGCACGGTGTCTTCTGTTGGATTATTGCATTTGGAAAGCTTGAGGTGGATCAGCCCTGACTGCGCTGGCAAAGAGAGCGGATGGGGAGAGTTCAGCAGGGCAAGTGGAGGGAAAGATGAGAGGATGACGGGAGAAAAGGAGGAGGAACATGCACATGGGGAGGGGGTGTAATGAATAGGGTCGGAGCCAACTTGTGGCAGGTGCCTAAGACAGCTTCCCAGCACCGTCTTAATTAAAGAATAACGATTGGAAACAGACAGACAGATATAGAGAGAGGCAAACTAAATTAAACAGAGAAAATTGTGACGAAAGAAACAAGAGAGAAAAGCCAAGAAGGAGTTGTAAGAAAGATAAGTGAAATACTAGATGTGATAAAGAGGGAAAGAGATGGTAAGAAAGGAAGAGGAGAAATGGACAGAGAGGCTGTTGGTACATTTACCGTCTGTTCATTAGTTAGATACATATGTTCACTCTCTGAGCACTTCCTGTGTCTGACATCATCAGGCTGTTATGTCACATTCTCTCCTGTTGCAGTGCCTGAATGCCCACGAGGACCAAACACACACACACACAAGCAAAATGTTTTTCTATCATTTCATCGACTGCTGTTGTATTTATACTGAGGTAATGATGTGTTCAATATCCTAATCCTAACCCTCCCTAAAACCTTTTTGCAATTTTACATTTTATTACAACATTTTTTTAACGTCTACAAATTTGTTTTCCTTATAAAGTCCCAAAAATGAAGGCAAAATCTGACCCAAACACATCTGCTGCAAATGATAACATATCATATACTTATATTGTTTTAAAAGGCACCTATTATGCCGCTTTTTACAAGATGTAGGCTAATATAAGTCTCAGGTACCTCCAGGATGTGTCTGTGAAGTTTCAGCTCAAAATACCCCACAGATCATTTGTTATATCATTTTGAAAATGCCTATTTTGAATGGAAACAGAAACAGGCTGTTTTCTTGCATGTATCTTTAAATGCAAATAAGCTGCTGATCCCTGCCCCCCTTTCCAGAATAGGGCTGTGCCTTTACAGCTCTTACCTCAGATACTCTTCAAAAAAACATCTGTTTGGTTTTGATTATTATGTCTATTACGCTGAAATCATGCATTTTAAACCATATCAGTTTAAACTTCTGATATACTGTTTTCTGAGTGCACACAAAAAGCTGTCACACGGCATGTGAGTACTAAACTAAGTTCTCTTTTGTATCTTATTGCACTTAAACTATCAAATACACACAAGTTTATGTAAAAAACACACATATAAAAACACAGTCCGTTATGTCTGTGAAGGTAAACAGCTGGGAAAGAAATTGCATTATTATATTAGATCTGTGTATTAAGTGAAAGCAGCGTAATATACAGTACCTATACTGCTGTCTATGCTGTTAATATGGCCCAAACATTAAAATAAATACAGAAAATTACTTACTTGAATGCTGCTTTTAAATGCTCTAGCATGAAGATAAACATGGCGGATTGTGTGCGGCTCACTCATACATACATATATATATATATATATATATATATATATATATATATATATATATATATATATGTATATATATTCTTCAGGCTAGATGTGTGTATATGGCATAAGTGTGTGTGTGCGCATGTGATAAATCGGTTCCTCTTGCTCATTATCAGGGTAATACATCTTGGTGTCCTTCTCTTTAAACACACTCCCTAAATAATTCATGCCTACTCAATGCACACTGCCCACATTACCTATTCACTGGACCTTCACTGGAAGTCGACTGAATTGTGATTTTTTAGCTCCTCTCTAGCTCCTTCATGTTCAAATCAAACCACTTCTGAATTAAAAACCGCATGAATGTGCTAATGGACGTGCACACATAAAAACATAATATGAGCTAATCTGCTTGTCTAACCGCATTAGCAAATTACTGCTTGATTTACTATCTACAGGAACAAATTAACATCCTCATTTGGGTAAATTTTGTCATATTTCTACACACAGATTTTGTCACTTCTTCAAACACGTAAGACGTGTAGTGCTGAGACATGGCTTTGGCCCTCAGCATGTTGCAACATCCCTAAAACCCCTTCAGGTTTCATTTTGACCTTCTAAGCTGATTGTAATACTAACCGACATTCGCTCATGCATAACTACAAACAATGAGCTTGTCCATACTGATGTGGTCAAAAAGAATCATAACAGTAGCTGCCGTTGCCAAGTTACCACAGTTTTACTTGAGTGACTACAGTATTTTGGCAGAAACAATGATTGCCATCAGACCAGGATATAATGTATGTTTGAAACATACAATGAAATTATGCTACATGCTTGTGTGCCTTGTCAGCAGGTACTCGCCTCATGCATTAGCCGTGACTCAATCGATAGCAAGAAAGGACAGTATAGGAAGTCAGGATGGAAAACAAGAAAAAGGAGACAAAAGTGACAAAACAGTGAAGCAAGGTTGTTTATGTCTGAGGGCAGTGGAGCGAGTGGCCTGTCTATAGCTTGCAGCACTCAGCGGAGATGGGCTAATTTGACGAGACAGGCTAAAAGGCTAACTCTCCTCTGTCAACTATGCTAACATACTAACCCACTTTAACCTGCAAAAAAATAACAAGCCTATTTTATATCATTTGTAACCATTTGTAACTTTTACCAAACCACTCTTAATATCACTAATCAAAATATTACACACAATAGTGCATAATAATTATAATCCTGTCTTGAGATTACCATACTAAACAACAGGTAGAACTATGGATCACTGGTCCCAGCAAGTATAAAACATTTTACAAAATTGCCCCTTGTAGGTTGTCCTTGTACCTCAAAGTATCAATATTACACATTTTAACCATACAAACAAAACCAGACAAAACTGCAAACCATTCTACTGTCTCCTTTCAACTATGTGCATCACCTCTTCACTGGACATTCCTTACACTGATCCTTTCAAACAGAGTCTGGCCTCAGGACACGTATAATTCATATTTCATCATGACCATGATGTGAACAGCCATAGCTCCCTCAAGTCATTATGTGTATGTGCATGCATGCATGTGTGTGGCGTGACGTAGAAAAGAGCCGAGGGCATCCTCATGTCACACTTGATGACCCTCTGCTCCAGGTGTTTTACTCATTAGATCCTCTAAACACTAAATATAGTCAAATATAATAGGTTTGTACACCATAGGGTATGTGAGTGTAGAATCAACACTATTAAATTAATCTATTGCATATTTGTTACAATGTTAGCCTCTATATTTCTAACTGTTTGACCTTTCTCGTTGCAGATACTACAGCAAGGGATTACTACCCCAAGAGCTACCCCATGATGGATTACGCACACCGCCAATCCTCGCCTGCAACCTTCCAGCCCATTGCTTTCCACCCAAAAGACAAACCCTTTCTTCCCCCTCCAGACATCCATACTCCTTTGGCCATCACCATTACGTCAGCCCAAGTCCCCAAGCCCAAGATCTCCAAGACTAACACCCACCCACTCACCTCGAGCTCGGCCTTCAAAGCTTGGGACCCCAACAAGAGCCATGTCCAACATCAGGTCCCTCTCATGATGCAGCCACACCCACCACAGTCCCAACCAAACAGTCGGCGCCAGGCCTTCTCCAACAAGCGTCAGTTTAGCATTGAGACTCTTCCAGAGTTGTTCACTCAGCCTCTGGGGTATGGACAGTCTCCGCACCTCCACCCCAAACACAAGGGACTGCCCACAAACAGCAAAACAGAAGTGACGGTCTGAAGGGAAAGCCTGGAAGGGATGCAAACAGAAAAAAGCATGATTTCGATTAGACAACCGGATGTGAAAGCTTCTACACATGTGCTTCAGTTATATTTATAGTATATTTCCTCCTTGTATTCGTTTTGGACTAGATTTGTATTCTTCGTACTATACTACAAAGAACTGAAGGGGAAAACGTTGCATGATTTTGATTCCGATTCTTGATGGCCATTGAATCCCTGGTGATCCTACCTCCCATCTAAAATTCTGGCCTGTTGTTCTTGTACCGCTGGCCTTCAGATGTCTCTTGTGGCCCAGACCCATGTGTCCGATAGCAAAGGGCAGGAGCCTTGCACCTCAGGAGCCTTCTCACCCTTCTGGATAAAGCCATTGTGCTGTCAACTTCCCTCAGCCAAGAGCTGCCACACAGTGAGATATTAATCTGACAATTCTAGACCACCGAGGACAAAGAACAGCGAGGAAGCATACGGAAGAGGACAGCGAAAAAACCAAGGTGCCCCGTGAGAGGGAAAGAGAGTTTCAAGTGTTGTGATGTCTAAGGGTTTGTTATTTCAGTCAACGGATAAGGGTCCAGGTGAATTTGGCAAAGTCCAATGACCCTAGGATTCTTTACCTCAACACCTTCATCAAAGGATGCATTCCAGCACTTGTCCAGGGAGCGGACCGCTCCAACATCAAGTCATAGCTATTCTGGCTGTTTCTATTTCAAACTCTTGTTTGAGAAACAGCACAGGTAAAGACAAGGTCGATAAGCAAGTCTCTATTACAGACAGACCTCAAGAGAGACATTTCAGGGACGACAGTCGCCCGCAGAGATGAGGTGCCATAGTGACGGAGGAGGTGAACAAATCCGGCAAAGTCATAAGTAGTTCTGCCAAAACAACTTTGCTAAATTGACCCATGTGTATTCTTTGCAAAATCTGTCAGGCAGCCTGCTTCCTTTGAATACTTCTGAATGTAAATAATTATCCTTTCGGTGAAAGCAAGAACCTATTAGACCGATGATTTAGTGGTGAAATCTAGCATGTAGCAGCAATACCCACACCCTGTAGCACCCCAATGCACATGGCATGAGGAACCACTAAATCTGGTGGTGGGCATCAGTTTTAAAGTGAAGAGTTTAGGTGTCTCGGGAGTTGCTTGAGAGACCAAGGAAAATGGTAGCAATACTAGGCCTATCTGTCCTCTCCTGCCTGGGGCCAAATGACTGATGGACACAGCTGTCAAACTCACTCACTCTCTGCTGCTCCAAGCTGTTCCTAGCCAGGCGTTTGGCTGCCACACTGCCACAGAACAGCAGGGGGTGCTGTAATTGATGACGGCCTGCTTCTAATACAGCAGATCCAAAATATGTTCTCCCATACTGCCCGTAGACACGTTTTTTCGTTTATCTTATCTTTTTTCATTCACAACAGATCCGAATGGAGATTTATTGTTCTTGCTCAAAGACAAAAGGCGAGACCATAAAACAAAGTTTAGATTTTTTAATGCGCCAATTTAAAGGAGACCCACAGAGATGTCTGATGGTGACCTCTTGATTCTTCACATAACAATAAAGCATCTGTTTACCAAGCAAACGGTTGTGTCTAAAAAGTAGCACACTTTGTTTGAACAGCCTTGAGAGATTTTACAGGCCAGTGACATCTAATATACAAGCCACCTAGGGACTATAAAAGAGTGTGAAATGTTCAGCGGAATTGCTTGCAAATAAAACGGCAGTATTGCAAGAGGCAAAGAAGGATTATTGAACTCGGAAGGAGGAGGCAACGGTACAAAGCGTTCCTTTCTAAACACTAGATTGCATTATAGTCATTGCAGAACATGTTACGGCAGTTGGGTCTGTAATGAACTATAAAGAAAGGACGAAAAAGAAAGAAACAAGTAGCTCTCCCTCTCTCTTTATATCCTCACCAGCTTCATTTTGGAGATAATTTCTACTTCTCGACCAACTCCAGGGACAGCAGTTCCAAAAATATGACAACAAATACAGTTACAGCATGTTCCTGGATGGCTATTTTCAACTATTGAATTGATGTGAGGATGTATCAACATGCTCTCATGGGTCAGCATCGAGTCAAACTATCCTGAGCTACAGTGATGCTTCGTTCTGTTTCGGCGGCAATGGCTCTAGGGTGTCATTGGGTTTCAGGGGCAAACCCTGGAGGACAGACACGCCTGTCAGACTCTCCTGGCACAGAGATGTCAAGCGATGCCAAGGTGAGCCAGCTACACAGCCCTCTGCCTAAAATGGAGCCACTTTGCCGGCCGAGAGGTCATGAAGTCTGTCTTTGAGGAATGCCGGAAAAGAGCAGAGCAGATTTAACCACAGTGGGATGGAAATCTCTAACGTCCGGGAATAAACTTTTTATTTGACAATAACTCAATAAAGCGCTGGATTGGTCAATTAAATATTTAATTCCACAGGTTAAGGATTATAAAGTGAAATCAAAAGAGGTTGAGTGCATTCACATCTGTTGCAATGAAACACGAGGTGTAAATATCTACTTTCGAATTCCTTCAGTGTGAAGACTCGTTTCCAGTGGTTATTTTAAACCACCCAAATAAGCTGAATGACTGCTGTTTCTGCTTTCTTCTTAAAACGAAAGCATTCTACCTGTGATGTGAATGCCACCAGGTAGCATTTTATCTTTAGCAATACATGATGTACTTTTTACTGTTTATGTACTATTTGCAATGTCGTGTTTTTTGTACCGTAAGCGTAATTGGAATCAAAGTCGAGCCTGCCGCAGTTGACAACCATTTGACGGAGATGAAGTGCTTCCGAATTTTAACACCCTTCTCACCTTCCTTACTAACTTAAAAGATGTCTTGCCATATTTGAAGCTTGCGCTATATGTATAAAGCCTATGCTTTATTTAATCATTTTTAAAAGACGTATTATAATCAATGCTTGAATGACATGTTAGTTGCCAGTCCAGAGACATGTAATATGTATATTGGAGAATCACATTGTTCCCATTTGTTTGGTGGCTCCATTCGTTTGGTGGTACGTTTGACCAATCTAATCTTATGCACAATTCTAAACTGTATCTTTTGTGTATGTATAATTAGGATGAATTCTACTAAGGGCTTTTAAAGAGGTATGTGCTCTTAACAGGAGTTGCCCCGTGTCAAACATGGAATGGGTTAGTTTTCTTGTTTGAACCATGAAAAGATATGCAAATACGTGTTAAGGACATGTGAGAGCTCATTACAGAAGTGAAAAAATACAACTGCTCTAAGTTTGAACTTACCAGCATAAAGGAAATCCAAAGCCAGCTACAGCAATGCAGGTTGACCCTAATTAAAAGTCACTGGTTGCATCATTGATAAAGAGAACGACAGGAAAACTAATTAGGCTTGTCTGTCGACTTGAGAGTTTTTTTTACAGCAACACTAGCATTGAGAAATATCTCCTGTCATGTTTCTTGTTTTACATGTTTACTGATTATATACGCCTGTTTATTCATACATCAGGGTTAAAAGAGCAAAAATATAAATATATAAATATTGTGTAAAAATGTATGTATATGATGTGAATATAAAGCAGCATTAGTTCACAGCCTTTCACACATACAAACACAAACTAAAGCTGAGGATTTGACATTGTAAACACAGTGTTTTGTGTGTGTAACTTTCCCAAAGGCTTTTCTAGGTGCAGCCAGATCACCCCGTGTCCTAACTAGGTGCGATGAGACACATTTCCAAGTAATTTATTTGTCCAAAACGCCATGCAAACACAGATGTGACAGTCTGGTTTCTGGAAGTATTATTTCCCAGTGGTATTACAAAAAATGTGTTGAACTAAACAAACGGCTCTGAGATAAATTATTCAATCAACATTTAATTCGAAGCAAAAAAAAAAAGTATTTTAAATTTTAAAATAGTAAAAAAAGACTACTCTTTTTTTTTTTTTTTTGGAAGTGATTAAGTTCTCATACCAAGAAGCATTGCAAATGATGTAATAAAATCAGCAATCAGCAATCAGCAAAGAGCACACAAAAAACTTTAATTACATCATTAGCAGGGCTTTGTGGGATCACTGGGAATTTTACTTCCTGTTGCGCTCTAGCAGGATTTTAGACCCGTAAGCAAGTAACTGTGGGCAGGGCTACCCAAAACAGTGCTATATCAGCAGTCATGCCTGGTTAGGACAGAGTTGTTCACTTGCTGAGATAAATAATAGCCCAGTGTACTCTTTTTATTCACTTTATACCAGCTCTCTGTCATCAGCATTCACTCTCTCTCTTTTCCACTCATCCTAGACTCCTCCTCTGACCTCTCAAGGCTCATTGAATGTTCACACTGACTGTGATTAAACTGTTGGAGGTCACAGAGTCTACCCTTTCTGCATTCTTAATAGTAGTTGCCATATTACATGGTTTATTTGCATAAAATTGACCTTTCCTTAACTTTGTTGCATCAATAGTTGTCTCTCGTGCCACCCAGAAATTGCCAACTCTTGATAAAAAGGAAAAAGCACTGTCAGTGTGTACATCTAAACACGTTTCATCTTCATCATCTTGAAACTGACATAAATGTACATGCAGGGCCTGTAGATGGGTGTAAGAAGTACTGAAAACTTATACTTTGATATGGGTATTGTGATAACATTTTAATTCATTAGCCAAAAATATACTTAAAAATATATGTAAGGGAAAGAAAAAAAATCTGCATTTACATTACAGTTCAAACATTTATTTAAAAAGAAAAGTTATTTTAAATTGTAACTATATTTCACAATATTACTGTTTATACTGCATTTTTAATCAAATGAATGCAGCCTTGATGAGCAAAAGAGACTAAAACAACAACAAAACATCTTACCTTGGAAGAGTAGTGTAATTGTACTTGTTTTCTTAGCTTTTGAAATAGATGAAATGCGACTTTGTTGTTAAAGTAACTTTGATGCATAGCAAAATATTTAACCGCAGTTGTCCTCAATATCCCAAATATACAACACTCTAGGACACATTAGTTTCTAAACTAAAATCAATATGCTGAAACGTGAACTGTGCATTGTGCAGATTGAACGTGATTCATCTTCATCAATGGTTATAATACAGACACATGTTGTAGTGACTGATGAGACGTCTCTTTACAAGGATAAATGACCATAGTTTGACCAATTACTGTACATTTTACATTGAAATGGATTTTATTGATTGTTTCTCAAGACCGTGATATGCCTTTTTAGTTCAATTAAGCAGACAAAATGATACATTCTCAATAAAAGGACATGTGAATACTTAGTACTTTAAACAACTAAGTGAAACTGTAAAAGGCAGATTTCCAGAACACTACTTCTGTGATAAATCACACAAAATATTTCAATACTTTATACCCTTGCAGAAACTGATTTTTAAACCTCAACTACTGCACCATCGTACACTTTGA
This sequence comes from Tor tambroides, assembly GCA_021397915.2. NCBI lineage: Eukaryota > Metazoa > Chordata > Actinopteri > Cypriniformes > Cyprinidae > Tor > Tor tambroides. The sequence continues at coordinate 27,058 of JAFVLL020003879.1, forward strand.
CAGTTTCATTGATTATAAGCTAGTTTTGTCGCATCACTTGCTCTCAGTGTGGACCCGATATTACTGTAGTCTCTCTCTCTCCTTGCTTTTCTCTCTCTGTCACTGTCTCGTTTGTGTTTGTTCCTCCATTTCTCTCTCTCGCTCTATCTCGTTGGGACAGTGGGAGGCGTAAGTCTTAGCTGTCAGTGATATCTAAGTTAATATGGGTCTCCTGAGGCTGGGGAGAGAGAGAGAGAAATGGAGGATAATACAGTACATGATGATGAAGAACTGGGGGTGGAGAGAGGAGATCTGTCATCCTATCTTCTCGTTTCCATGTACGTCATCTCTTTTGATTGTCTAATGCCCCATTTCCATATCTGCCATGCTTTTTTCCCCTTAAGTCTGGTTGCACTTTGAGGAGATGCTGAATAATTCAGAGAAATAAAATTTACAGGACGGTGAAAGAGGGAGACAGTCAGGGAAACACAGAGCTGTAGAGAGCACATGAAAGACTGGAGATTCAAAAGCCAAGCTGAAATGCACCTGTTGAGAAGAACCACAGTTTATAGTCTTGTAAGAGTTGTACGTTTTTAAAAGACATTTATGGACAGTTACAAAGGTCAGTGTCTAGAAAGATTTGGTTTGACTCTAAAGGAGTATTCTAAATTCAAAACAAGCTAAAGATCCCATGAATTTGACTGATGAGCATGTTTTCTGCCCTATGCTGGCATATTTTCTGTTGAAACAGGAAGTTTAGGTTGGACACATTCTAATCTCATCCTTACTCCTCCTAAAACATGATTTACAACTTTGTTTGGCTTTAGAGGGTGGGATATTTTCATCCTACAGATCTGATTGGACAAAAATCTGTTTAGTTCAGGATGAGTCATCAATATTTAAAAAAAATTTTTTTTTAAAGCTACCTGTAAACTGCTGATAACTATAGAAAATACCATAAGTAGAACTTAAAACAAATTTAATGCACTTACAATGGAAGTCTATGGAATAAATGCTACCTGATCTCATGACGAAAACGTACCTGTGGAAACTTTTTCACAAGACGCGAAATATGTACCAATAAGTACATATCACTGCAATTTCCAAAAGAAACGAACACCAGAGGCGGTAAAACAGCGAGCGCTTGTAATTGTTTTCATACACAGTTATGATTATAGCTCCATATGTTTCGCTTTCCGGGCCTAACAAACTTTGCTCGGTAGCTCAGCCAGCACAGAATTGGACTTAGGATGCGTAATCCTTGGGTACAAATCCCATGAAAATCCTGACTCACGATGAAAGAACTGAAAAATGAGAGATCAAAAAACAAACTAAAACGGCATGGTTGTGACTGCATTTTACATCACATTCGATTTTGTTCATACTATCGGGTAGGTTTAGGTGTAGTGCAAATGGTATGTTTTTTTAAAACGTCACGGAGCATTACAGTTATAGCGCCACTCAATGGACATTTCAAGTCAGAACTACGGTGACACCTACAAAACCAACATCACATAAAACCTACCATATGTACATTCAGCTGTTCCGGGGGAAAAAACGAACACTCTTTTAGCGCCACTCAGTGGACATTTCACATCAAGTATGTTATGAAATACATACATTTACAGTATATACTTCGCATCTTGGGAAAAAGTTCCCAGAGGTATGTTTTCATCATGAGACCAGGTTGAAAAAGCGTTACAACAATAACTACACACCATTGTAAAAGTATAAACACTAAAGCTAAAGATTTGTGTGTTAACATGACACTAATTTAATATTCCTTACTAACCATGTCTATATATCCAATTATATCCACATTTTCCTGTCACAAGCTGCCGATAGACTTGTTTTGAGCTGGAATATTCCTTTTAATATGAACAGAACATTGACTGTTCAGATTATCTAATAATAAAAACTACAGTTCCCATGTTTCAATGCAACACTTATTGTAACCGTCTTGTAGGAATGATCTGTAATGGTTTCTGTTGATAGCAACCTTATTCAATAAACTATGATTATTATTATGAAACCAGTTTTTACTGTAAGCAATGAAATGACTGAACATATGGTAGAGCAAATTTGATGTTCATGATGACAAGGGCAATGATGATGCTGATGATGACCATGCTGACACAACAGCAAAGAAAATGCCAATTGTTTCTACGACACTAGTTGCAATTTCTAAGGAACATTCAGACACGGTCCAACTGATTTAATGGCTTTTTAAGCATCTGTTTATAACAGAAACATTGTTAAGTGTTCTTTGTATAAACTTGTTTAAAAAAATAAAAGGCAGAGTGAAACACTCCTCTGGACTGAGTCTGATTAATGATGTCAGATGGGGATCGGTCAGTCTGATCTCTGCTGTCTGCTATTTCTGGGGGAATCTACTAAAAAAAACATCATTCAACATATTCATACTACATAAAAGAAAGTGTATACTGTTAGTGAACTATATTAAAAAAACAGTGTGACATTATGTAAGAGTGTGATGTTATTCACATGCTGCAAAGCCAGCTCTCACCAGTTAAGTCTGCAATACGCATTAGACGATTCACTGGCAGGCTTATTGTTTTTAGTAGCCTGAGAAATGGATTGGTTGCAAAGAGGTAACCGCAAAGCCGTCTATCACAGCAGTTTAATTGGAGAGAAAGTCAAGGAACAAAGACAACTTCATTCACTCATTCACATTAGAGGTGCTGGAACCAGAGGGAGCCACGACCTCCTGCACTTTTTGCCCACGTTCAGCCGGCTGATTTTAAAATATATCCATCCTTTGGCTGTCCACTCCTGGAATAAACTATTCACAGTAGTTTCAGATACCTGATATTATTTTAAACCGATAAAAGTGACCATTTTGTCAAGACAGCTTGGTCTATGAAGCCATATATTAATTTACTGATTCAACTATGATGAAAACTCATGAATATTCATTAGGTTATATGATTGGATGTTCCAGAGACATCAATACAGCACTGCAGTGACGACATATTTTTGTAGGCCAGCCCAAAAGATAGCATCACCCTGGTTCTCTCAACAAAAACCCAATAGGATTTTTCCATTGGCTTTTGGGTTATTGCAGAACATAAGCTCTGTAACAAACTGAAGTTTATGATTCTTCGCTCATGATAATCTTCACAACTGAACATGAATTTTGAAGCCTAAACGCAATCGGCAGAAGTAAAAATCTAAATAAGTAGTAAAAATAAATGAACTTTGCCACTGTTGCATGACGTCACCACCATTAACTTTCAACAACTCTTTCAGTCTTTATTTAAAAAAAAACATTTCCCTGAAAGTTTGAATAGTTTGCAAGAACGTGATTTTTCAACACAGTGAGGCTGTTAAAGTGGACTAGTGAGTTGAGTTTACCTGTTTGGTGTGATTACGTTTAATGTTCCTGACAACCTCTGGAGTCACAGTTAGTCACTTGTTAGCAACTGCCTTTTCAAGACAATAAGCTTGTAAAAAGAGATATTACTGAGGTTTATGTAGTTGAAAGAAACATGAAAATCTCTTGAGCTTGTGTTAACCACAGACCTTGTTACAGGTATTTAACCAAAAAACATTCAAACCCATTGATTTTGAGGACAATGGAACCTAAAATGCTAACTTGTTTATGGGTTTTGGCCTACAAAAATACATCATCCCTGCAACACACTCTGTCAGCAATGATGAGTCTTTTCTGAAGTCAAGCAATTCAGTTATGTGCTGAGAGACTCAAAAACAAAATTAGCTCTGAGGAATTTGCAGCCTAAATGAATGATTTAACCTGTCATGAATGATTTCACACCAGCATCAGCACATCAAGACATGGCATCAAACCTCACTGTGTTTCCACTGACAGAGTTCTAACTGCAGATCCCAAAAGATAAAGTTTTCTAGTGGTGTCAGATGTCTCTCATCGTTGCTTGATGTAGGCGTACTTCTGAACATCTGTCTCTCACAGAAATACACATGCAATATCTGCAACAAAATACCTGCAGAACAAAACCAACACCAGAAATGAGCTCTGTGCCAAAATGTAGTGAGCTACACATCTAGACAACAATAAAGACATGACAGCTGTTTCAAAAGCTTCTTCTTTCAGCCAAATGCTAAGGCATCATTGCATGTATCTTTTGCTAAGAAGACAATCCCAGAATGCACTGCGAAAAAAATCATACAACATGGCTGATGAGGTGAGAGAAGTCCTGTTTATTTGTAGCCGTTTTATTTTTTATTTAGTAACAAGAAGCATGCATAGTTAATTCTAAATAAAATATTCTAATGTACCTAACATTTGCATGCAGTACACTATAGTTGTGTCCCAAATCAAAGGCCATAAAGGTCAAAACCGACCATTGTTAAATGGGACGGCCTAGCCTACGGAGGATTATTCTTGTTACCTATCAGCTGTGACATTTCTACTAGACTTTAAAAAAAAAAAAAAAAAAAAAAAAATATATATATATATATATATATATATATATATATAGACTTTTTATAGCTCCGCCCCTTTGTTTTCTGTCTTCTGGTTTGTATTTCCACAACATGAATATCTTATGAATGAACTGCTAGTTTTAAAATCTTCCCGATCTTTCCTGATTTTTGTTATGAGATCCACTTCAAACATTACAATGCACATGATAACTTTTGTTATCTCTTCAATAAGAAAATCCACTTCACCAGCTAATTACTCTTCAACATTGAAGCTATAGAAATATACGAAGTGCAAAAACAGAGTTCAAAGATAAAATTCTAAAGATGGCTGTACTGTTTTTCTAACACACAAACATTTTCATACAACAGTCAGAAAAAAAACAGGGTTCACAACATGTCTAAATATGTTCGCCTTGGTCCATTTATGTACAAAGTATTAACTATCTATAGAATTGCATATAATATACCACTTTAAATGTTTTTTGTTTGTTTCTTTTCGTAACACTACATACTGTATTTAAGTTGAAACTCAGTACTTTTACTTTACATTTAACAGTGTAATCCAACTTTCTCTCTCTCTCGCTCTCTCTCTCAAAAAAAAAAAAAAAAATTTTTTTGCGTCATTGGTGTGCATTGAAACTTGGGATAGTCTGGGCCACGAAGGATCCATCTGTCATATCCTTCATGGCCTGGGAAACGCATTTCGAGGCCACATTTGAAGGAGTATTTGAATTGGGACAGCCTTTGTCGCTCCACTGTGATGCATTCGGCCACTGAATGCAGCCTTTGAATTGGGACACAGCTTATGTATTTTTAGAATATCATACTATTACTGTAGCTTAGCAGACGTTAACATCAAACTCTAGTCTAGTATAACTTAGAATGAAAAAGATTATTTGTGCAGCATGCAGCGTTATTACTTGTGTTTTCTGTTCCAGTAAGGATGCTCCCTTGGAGGTTTGCTGCCTATGTAGACATTTGACAACAAATTTTGAAACAGAGCTGTATTTTATGTATGGTTTGTATACACTATACACTACCGTTCTAATTTTTCGGGTCAGTCAGATTTGATTTTGTGGAAGAAATTGATACTTTTATTCATCAAGGACACAATAAATTAACCAAAAATGACAATAAAAACATTTATAATATTGCAAAAAAATTCTGTTCCAAATGGTCTTTTGAACTTTCTATTGAAAGAGGCTTGTTAATGTATTAACAGAAAACAGTTATGTAAAATTTATATTTCAAAATATTACTGTTTTACTGCATTTTTGATTAAATGCAGCCTTGGTGAGGATAAGAGACTTCTTTCAAAAACATAAAAAAAAAAAATCCTACCAACCCAAAACTGTTGAATGGTTTTATAAAAAAGTGACTTTAGGTGTGTTAGAGGTGAAGTGTGTGTTTATGTGATAAATGAACATCTGAAACAGGGCCTGACTCTCTCACACTGCAGCCAGATGGGACTTGAACACACTGAGAGAGACAGAGATGATGAAATAATCAGGAAGCATTGCCAAAGGAAAAGGAGAAAAACAGAGTGCTGAAAAACAGAGAAGCTTGCTACTTTTTTAAAAGATCGATAGAGAAGGAAACACCAGGGAGAGACCCTGTAAAGAAAGCACATACACTTTTGCATCATAGCCATGTCTGTGAAGAATGGAGGACAATTTATTCGCACAAACCCCCTACCCTTTTTGTTACACACACAATTATAATACAGAGTCAGGTCCAGCTCCATCAATCACTTGTGTGAGAGCAAAAAGAGGGTGGACACATGATACTATTCACATGGAAGATGAATGTTGGGCTCACATGCACAAGGGCTCTACACCATTACAACGGTCAGGGCAAACACATGTGCAGCATTTCTGCATGTGTTCTATAGAACTTTGACCTGTCAGTCACAGTGTTACTCCTCACAACATGAGACACCACAGTGAAGACTGTAGAGTTACATAAGTAAACGCATTCCTAAACTAGGATGTAAAGTTCACACTATGAGCATAATGTTATTTTTAACCAACTCTACTCTTAATTTGGTTGCATCATTTTTAAAGTAAAAGTAAAACTGAATTAAAGAAAGATTCTGATTACTGAGAAGTATGAAAGCGAAAATTATTCATGCAACCAAAACATTGATCCAATGCACATAGACATCCACTCGCCAATGAGAATTTCAGACAAGTCGGTTCTAATTTGCTGTATTCCTGCTTTGTTTTTACCTGACCAAGCATTTCTAAACCCTCAAAACATTCATATGCATCAAAAGCTTTCTTTAGTCTGCAAGCACATTAATAAACGACCTTAGGTTTAAACATTATGAGGAAGCACCAATGAAATGGGTCACCGGATGGCCCGTAACTGCTGAGGAGAAACCCACACTGCTGATAATGAAGAGACGCAAGACCCCTATGGTTCCTTTCGTCCATCAGGTTTTGACCTGCTCAGCTGAATCACCTTATTGCGTTGAATAAATTACATCTGATGCTCTATCAACTGAGCAATACAATAACAAGCCTTTCCATCTGCGTAAGCCATTATTTAATTAATTCGGGCCGTTAAGAGAGGGGCTGTCTGGGAAAGAGGTTGGGTCAGCAGTCCATTACAGCTGATAGATTTCTGCATCTCGGTAAATTGATTAAACAATGTGATGAATGGATACTGAAACACTCAGCCAGGAGGAAAACACACGGGACAGGAGCAATGATGTCATCAAGGAGGGTGGGGAACATGGGAACAGACTGTTCCGTTAAAATCGGAGAGTCCTGGAAGGCTGCAGTTAAACGGCGCAACAGACGCACAGAGATTTATTCTCTTCAATCGCTAATCCTAAGGTCAAGATACTCTCTAATGGGTTCATCAAGGGGTGAGGTAGGGTTTGCATTCGACGCCGGGGTGTGAATTAGTATTTTGCAGACAGAGGAGGTGCATTACACCGATCTTGCCAGAGGAAAGTTATGAATTTATAATCATGCATGAGCCATCTAATCTAACCAGCTGCCTGAAAGTAAGGTTCATTGAACATGGGAGAAATCAAGTATGTTGCAGTTGAGAGTCTGTTTTCACACTCATCCCTCATAAAAATAATTTTAAAAAAATAATTTTATAATAATAAAATTAATATATATATATATATATTTTAATTTATTTATTTAAAAAAATAACTATAATAAAATATGAAAATAATAATAAAATAAATAAATTACACAATATTTTTATTTTATATAAAATAAGAAAAAAAATTGTTGATTGCATCATGTCTGGTATAAAGACAAATACATTGCATTGTGAGGCCTCCTGTTGAATAATTCCAATTTAGAGGGTCTTACAGGAACAATATGTACAGAAAATGTGCAAACTATGCAAATATGCTTAGTAAGGATGTACAAAACTTGACTACATTCTTAAAAATAAAGGTTTCAAAAGAGAGTTTTCACAGCAATGCCACAGAAGAACCATTTTTGGTTCCCCAAAGAACCTTTGTGAACAGTAAAAAAAATAAATAAATAAAACATTTTCTTTATACTGTGAAGAACATTTAAAAAATCTGAAGAACCTTTTCCACTGTAAAGAATCTTTTTTTAAATGAAAATGTTCAATGGATGTTAAAAGATCTTCATGAACCATAGATACCAATAACAAATTAAGACTAGTAGTTAATGTGTTGTCTCCAAAGGGGCTTTCACACCTCTTAGTTCTAGGAACTAGTCAGCATGGTGGTTCCTAGAGAACCAATTTCTCCCTCAGGCTGTTTTCCTGGTTGTATTCGCACCGGCAGCAGGAACTCTGAAGCGACTGGCAGTGACGTCTTTACTCTCAGCATTTACAAACATCAACAACCGGTGAATGGAGGACGCCATGTTTGGAGCTGTTTTTGTTGTGTGTCATGGGTTTTGTGATAACAGAGATGGAATGTAAACTCACAATTTACGCAAAAGCACGTGAAAATCAGAGTAAATCTCCTATGACAATTCGTAGTGTTACTTATCATCAAGGCTGAGAAAAGAACACAATGCTGCAGACAACAGGTAGCTAAATGCCATTATCGCTGTTTTCCATGTTCGTGGAGTAAATATTTTTACATGGCTTTTTTAAAAATGACGGGTAGCCAGTGTATGCGTTTAGCCAATCAGCGTACACTTACATCACTGTTTTAGACCCTACTCTGAAGTAGGAATTAATTAGTTCCCCCAAATGGAGTTCCTAGAACTAAATACGTTTCTAGTTCCTGCGGTGCGAACACGCCAAAAAGCGGGAATTTCCGCCAATAGTCCTAGGAACTATGAAAAGGTTCCTCCAGTGCGAAAGCCCCTCAAGTCAATCTTATAGGCATGGTTTACTCATATGATGTTCTAAACCTGATGACTTTCTTCCAAATGACCCTAAAAAGAAATGTTAATGTTATTCAAATATTAATGAAAGTCACAGGAGATCCAGGCTGTCAAGCTTCAAAATTACAAAAAAAAAAGCACAATAAAAGTTGTCCATGTGACTTATGCGATACATTTGAAGTCTTCAGAAACTATACAATATCTTTGTGCTGAAATGTAATTATTTTCACTGGCTCATTTTGGGTGAACTGTAAGGAACCCCCCTATAAATACAGTAGTTTAGGGTCATGTCCATGTAGCAAATTAGCTTAAAAGGGAATTGTATATAAATAATTACAATTAATTATGATTAATTACAATTATTTATATCGGCTGACAGTAATAACTGTAGCAGAATTAAATTGCCATCAACTAATCTGTTCGTCCAGTGAACATTCAGTGTAAGTTCATATCAACTCTAAGAAAGGATATTTTCTTGGCCACAGAAAATACTTTCCTAAGTATTAATGCATTAGAGCATGTAGTAAGGATCAAAAATCGTAAAGGGACATTAATATGCAAGGCAGAATCAGAAACTCATGTAATTTGTGCACACAACTTTTATTAACTAAACACTTACGCAAACTAGTCTAACAAACAAACAAACAAACATACAATCATTCATACATGGGGAAAGGGCAAATGAGAGTTGATGGATGAGACCATCAGGAAACCAGAGAATGAAGCTATGAAAAGAGTCAGTTAACCACCTGAATAAAACCATCAGCGCCATTTATAATGGGGTCTATAACTTATACTAAACCTCTGTTTCGTTTAGTTAAATGTACAATACTTGCATTGCCTTGGTTGTGATGAGTGTCCGGAATGCAGTCTCAGATGAAAGTCTTAATGGTTTCAAGGTTTTGGACTCCCGATCACGTTCTTCCGGGTTGAAGAGTGATGAATTCCAAAGATGTTCTGAGGTAGAAATGTTCTTTCCAGGTAGAAAGTGGAAAAGAGCTAAGAAAGAGATCTGCTGAGGTTCGAGGAGCTTTGGTTGAATGGAAAGTCAAGGCCGCAAGGCCTGGCGCAAAACTTAATGGTCCAGAAGAGTTCTAGCTCACATCCTCATCTTCTCAGAATCTAACAGAACCGCAGACTGCCGGGGCGTGACTTACGTGAGAGCTTTATCTGCTATAGAGGTCACACCTCAAAGAGCAAGAGGTCTAGAGGTCAAAGAGCCTATGGTGACTTGAATTTTTGGAGGGAAAGTTTATGACTCTTTGTCTCCAAGCATGGTAATTTGCATATGTAACTGGATCAGAAGTTGAGATACAAACTAGTGAAGATTCTTAGAACACTAATATGTTGCATAGGTATCAAAATATAATATACACTCTCAATTAGATCATCCGAAGACGAACTGATAGAGACCAAACATGGTAATATTAACTAGTGATCTATCATAAGCATGCATAAAACAGTATACAATACACAAAAACATATACAAGAACAGTAATAATATACACAATGACCTGAAGATATGTGTGTTCATTCAAAGAAAGGTTTTTCTATGAATTAACTAGAGAAGAGTCCACTTTTATGGGCATTATGTCTTTCCTAAAGGGAAATGTTGCTCTGCCCGCATTCCTTTGACCAATAAAACTAGTGTTATCAGATCAGTTGCCATGGAACCGGGGGCCTGGAGTCATCCACATACATATTGGCACTCAGTTTGTGTATTGGGTGGGGGGGTCTGTGACCATTTGTTAATCTAATAACCAATTGATTTGTTAAATCAAATGCAAAACTGTGTGTCGGATTGGTCCAAATGCTACATCCATCAAACATGTTTGTAAAAATATATGATACCGAGGCACCAGTCAACCATTCTGACCCACTACACTTTTTTTTTTTTTTTTTAACCAGAACTGGCCCCTCTGGAATGCACACAAAACATGATTTTTTTTTTATTTGTAACATTTATTTTCCAAAAATAAAAAAAGTCTTAAAGACATTAAGCCCTGAGAGGCTCTGAAGCCCCACAAATGAATACATTCAGCCAACGAAGCATTGAGGAGTTTCATACAGCAGGTGGACTGGAGATCATGTGGATATGAAGTTCAATTTGGGCCATAAGAAGCACCAGCCAAAACTCTGTAAGTGCAAATTCAAACAGATGGAGAGTGTGAATACTGTGGACAGTAATGCTGTTCCCCCCAATTGACGTCACATACATACCAACACACACATACACTCACACAAAATACAATTCATTCCTGAGCTGATGTACAATATGCAGAAGCACCGAAAAAATGCACATTAAAGCAATGCATAAAGAAAGAATCAGTAATAATATACAAATGTGTTTGAGGGTCCTTGAAATTTGAATGTTCCTTATTGATTAGATGCGATTATGCCTTGTGTATATCTTATAATCTTTTATACACTAAAAACTATACATTCAGTTCATCTTCGAAACAATCATTATCTCTTATAGGCTCATATTCCTTTATCAAAACTTCAGCATACAGAAAGAAGTATTGATAAAATACAGTGCAGTACATACAGTACGCTGTGTACTGTGATAGGCATATACAACATTTTAGTTCATATACAATGCAGAATATATACAGTAAAACATTTAAGAATTCCCATTTAGATGGACACAATATTTTTGAAAGGTACAGGCATGTTTGACTTTTAAGAACATTAAATTAAAAGAATGTAATAAAGTAATTTCCCAGAACTCGCCATGTCTTATACGGTATATAGCATGCACAGTTTGATCAAAATATTTACTGGATCTAAAAAATATGAAGCAGTAATACCTCTTTTAAGCTTGCTAAAATGTGATTAATATGTGTCTCATACTGTACTTCGATGATGACTGGTAATGTAAACCTGGCAAGAATGAGGAGTAACACAAGGCTATTAGTTCGGAGTCATACTTTTAACTGTCAAGCACTCTGGGAATTGTTTAATCTTGTACTATTAACATAGCAATTAACTACGAAATTAAAACTTCATCTGGCAGCTGTCATCAGGTTGCAGCAATGCTAGCAAATGCTAACCAAAAAAAGTTTGAATGGCTTGTCTTCCCATAATAATAATAAAAAAAAAAGTTAAAGTAGCATAGTCCAGTTGTATTATAATTCAATTAAATATTGAATAGCTTACTGGCTATCCATATAGCCATAAAATAACATTTTTGGCACATCTACAAAATGTTAAACATTAGTAGCTGTGGATACACGTACCTGTTGAGAGGCTCTTGTTTAACAAAGACCTAACTGAATTTAAACAGTGTTAAGTACTAATGATTAATAATAACAGATTATTATTATTATCTTTATTATTATTAATACGCTTATGGTAACATATGAATGTCAATGCTAAGAAAATGTAACAAAATCTGTTGGCCTATGCTATAAAATTTCAGCAACATTGGTTCAATACAATAAATAGTAAAATCCAGGTGTATATTTCAAAGCTATTGAGTTACGCATAAGTCTACCAGCTATATTTGGCAAAGCAGGTAAAGTGAGAAAAACGATTTGTTTAATGCCGCATAATCAAATTTTAAAGTGAATTAATTTCAAAAGCTGCACTTAGTGATTTAATTTGCCAAAATTGATGCAAAAACATGGTATATTGCTTGCTTGTATGCATGTTTCCATAAGCACACATACATCACCGAGACGTTTGAAAGAGTCCATCATCTAGAAAGCATCTCGTTTTAAGTGTCACTAATATAAGAGCAATTCACATATTTTATATGATTAAAAACACAAAAATATCTTGTTCTAATATCCAAATTTGAAATTTTAGGCAATGTGTTTCAGATGAACAAAAGCAGATAAAAAACGATAAGTAGATGGCTCTGTGACATATGTGTGCTATCAGGGGTGTGAGCGTTTGTGCAAGCAAATGTGAGGGATAAAGTCCGTCAAAATGTAACATAATCCAAGTTAAGTTAGTATTTCGAATATCCATATTTGTTGAATCCAAACTGGAAAAGCCACTGGTGGAAACGAATATAAACTGTACTATGTGAAAGCAGCTAATTCCACAATAGGCCCTTTCCAAAAATACAGCAGTCTGCGATATCCCACGAGCTACAAGCTGGACCAATTCATATCAGAAGTGTCCAGAAAGTCTGTGGAAAATAAGCTAGAGGAGTTGTGTCCATTCATATGTACCATCCCAGGCCCCTCCCCACCAGCCCCGCCCATTCCGAGCTCCAGCCAATCCATAGGATCGGGGGCGGAGTCTATCAAATCTGAAGGAGACTGACTTGAAAAACTCATGTCACATGTATCCATTGGGGAACGTGGGTGGTCTAGGATACTCGGCGTGCTGAGCATTTGGTTGTGGAGGTCAACAATTAGCGTCGTCGGTCCTCCTGGCTCCACTCCCAGCAAAGGTTTGCCAGTAGTGCTTTCCAGGAAATCCTCAAGACGTCCACCTCCTGTGTCACAGTTGCTGTGCGTCTTAATCAAAGGAGGCTGAGGTTCTAAAATTAAAGTTTTGAGTTGCATATCGGGAGGACGGGAAAGAGGGGAGGAGCTTGAGTAAAGGGGCGTGTTCGGACGAAGCCTTTCGAGAACAGGATCAGGTGCAGCTTTGAAATTCTCAGAGATTTCTGTAGGATGCAGAAAACAAAGAGTGTGAGCAGCTATACGCTTCTCTCAACTAACTTACCAATAAATATTAAAATAAATCATCAAAAATCACCTCCGCGCTGAATTAGGATGTCAAACAGGTCGTCAACCTGCTGATGGCAGCCGTTCTCCTGCAAGAACATCAATATCATTAGATACTGGGATCTCGTTCATTAATCAGATCTTGGATCTGCTCCCCGAAATCCATGAAATAAATCAAAATCAGCCCCAAGCGGTGACAAATCATGGATTTCAACACAAATGAATGGTCAAAAACATGAATATGAAAAAAAAACCTAACAAAAAAACAAGTTAATCTCACAGAGGAACAACAGAAATTCAACGGCAGATGGAAGAGAGATGGAGGACGAGACAGTACCTGATGACAAAGAGATATGGGTGAACACAAGGTGGAAGGAGAGAGCAAAGCATGCTGGTCCAAACTCACACACATCTCCTGACGGACAGATATGGATGCATATTAAAGGTTTCGTTCTGTCATTATTTTCATGGAACACTAACAGATGAATTCTGATGAAATTCCATGCACTTCATCTCCATAAACGGTAGTTTACAAGACAAAAATTCACCAAAACGTAACATATGCACCATAGTAGCCCATATTGTCCATGCACTATATTCCAAGGGCCAGATTTACTAATCAGGGCAAATCAGCGTTAGAGTGCAATTCCATAAAAGCGCCGATGGGAGGGGAAAATTCTGTGTGTGATTTACTGACATAACGACCAGCGCAAAACCAAGAGCAGCCCAATTTACCAGCTGTTTTAAGACATGCTTTGGCCGTTAAATAACGGCGCAAATACCGGTAATTTGAGGAGTACAAAAGTTAGTAAATCACATTGCCTGATTCATTTTAACACTCTCCTCCCATAAATTTTGCATCCGAAAGGGAAACTCCTACAAATGCATATTCAATAAGGTCAGGTGAAAAAAAATAACTGTGTCCAGGCCTTTTCAGCGCTAATGCTTCACGGCGCGTCTTTAATAAATCCCGACAGTACTATTTTAACGCCAAAAGGCGGTTTGTGCTGGCGCAAGCTGTTAGTAAATCTGGCCCTAAATCTCCTGAAGTCCAGAATAGTAGTCATTTGACCTGTTTTTGTGGTGCATATTTCATGTTTTTGACGTCTTTGGAGATTGACAGACATGGTCACCATTGAACTATATGAAAAAAAAAATGCATGAAAGTACTTCTTTTGTGCTCCACATGAAAAATGACAGCATAAAATGACAGAATGTGATGTAAAGAAACAGAGGAGTCAAAAAAGAGATAAAATGATACGTAATGTGGTTAAAAAAAAAGAAGAAGAGAGGTATTAGAGTCAGATTAAGCAGGATTGGTAAGGACCATGACACCATGCCAAACTATCAAAACGGTTAACATGCATGTCTCAATAAAGGTCTTAAGATGTTAGCACAAACAAGCTGCACGCTATTGATATCACAGACCTATAAATCCGTACTCCACTAACAGAATCTGTGCTGTATAGCAGTCTAGACACAACTCCTATTAGAATTCCTGCATCGTATGACTTAGATTTTGTTATTTAGCTTTAGAAAAGATTCTTGCTGGCCCCAAGACAGTCTTTACATAGAGTACCGACACAAACATAAGCTCTGCTCCAAAACCCTTTCTTGTAACTCTTTCCAGCTTTACACAGTCAACAGTTCTTAATCTTAGGTGTTCTGAGATCTCTTTGACTCGAGGCATGCTTCACATCAGGCAATGCTTCTTGTGAAGAGCAAACTCCAAATTTGTGAGTGTTTTTGAATGGGCTCCAGGTTATTCATAACTTTGGTTAGCTTCTTGGGAAGACTAGGGAATCAGTTTTTTTTTTAGTATGCGCTGTGTGACTAAAATGTTTACAAGGTTTGCTGTGTTCAATAAAGCGTATCATTACTTAAATACAATACTGTTTAAAAGTTTGAGGTCAGTAGGACTTTTTCTTATGTTTTTGAAAGAAGTCTCTTATGTTCACCAAAGCTGCATTTATGTGATCAAAAATACAGTACAAACAGTAATATTGTGAAATATTATTACAATTTAAAATAATTGTTTTTTATTTGAATATAATTTAAAATGTAATTTATTCCTGTGATAAAGCTGAGTTTTCAGCATCATTACTCATCAGAAATCATTCTAATACGATTATTATTACTATCAATGTTGAAAGGCTTGTGCTGCTTAATATTTTTTTCTGGAAACCATTAAACATTTTTTTCAGGATTCTTTGATGAATAGAAATTCACAAGAGCATAATTTATTTGAAACAGAAAAATTTTGTAACCAAGTAAAAGTCTTTACTGTCACTTTATCAACTAAATAAATATAAAATCAAAAAGTAAAATTATTAATCTGTAAAAAAAAAAACAGTAGCATTTTGTTTGTCAATTATTGTGATCAAACAGAACAGCCAGGTTTAATGCAAAAAATTCAATTAACCCAAAGGGTTCACATACTTTTTCCACATTTGAACTTCTTTAAAACAATGTACATTACATGGCAAAATAATATAAATGATGTCCTGCATACTAGGTTTTGGAACAGATCTTTAGTACATACACAAACAAAATACTTACGTTGTTGTTGTTGTTGTTGGGAGATGAGGGGACAGGTTCAGTGTCATTCATGGAATCAGAGAAGAACGGTTGGCTATTGGCTGGTGATGAGATGGATGTGCAGCTTGATGCTTTGTAATTGGTCGTCACATTTAGGTCTGGCTTTAGTGCCTGTCAAAGTAAAAACATGCATCTCAATTAGTCCCAATGTTAATGGGCTAATAGCCCATGCCTACAGCCCTCATTTGAACACCAGTGACAGAGATTTGTCATTAACATTTTAATGAGTGGGTTTAATCGTGTTCAATGATTTGTCAGGAGTAAGTGATGTTGCTTTATACATATCATTAATTTATATGGAGGAAAGATGGCCGTTTTCTGCAAAAGTCCTTCCCTATTAGCTATCATAGAGTCTCAATTAACATTAACGGCTTAAAGAATGAATGTGGCGACAACTAGAGGTAATATCGGCTGTGACTTACCTATTTCTCCTTTCATTATTTGATCAGAGTGACAAAATGTAAGACTTTTTTACACAAAACAATAAGGTCATGTATGTATTCCATATTCAAATTGTATTCTGTTTCAAACACTATTAAAAAAAATACAAAAAAAAGTGTGAAAAAAAACAGCAATAAAGTGTTTCTGTACTAACCTTTTTGATTGGCTGTTTCAAAATGACGGTTTGTATGGGCTGTTCTGATTGGTTGTTTTTGTTAAATAATTCAGTCACTGATTGGTTGGGTAACATGGTGGGTGTAGACTGTAGTCTCTGAAAATGACAAACATCAATGATTGTATAGATTTTGACATCTCTAAGCACTGAGGCACAAATTTAATCTGATTGGTTACTTTGCCCTGGGTGCGGCGGCCTCTGGCTGGTGCCTCTGTGTTTTGATTCGACAGTGTTAGCAGGAACTGGTTGCCATTTCTGTCGGTCACTATGGTGGGGGTGGAGTTTGAGTTCAGTACATCCACTGGGAATGAAGAAACAGGACTTGACTGCTGGTTGGTAAGTGCTTGAGGCAACTGCTGGAAAAATGGAAAAGAAAGGTTAGCAAAAAACATGAGATGTTCCATGATTTTCCATTACAATAAAAGTTCAATGTCTGACTACTGCTGTGCCACAAACGTAACCCCAGGAGGCTACAATGTAGTGCTAGGGTGTCAGGGGAAATGTTCACGGGAAACAGTGTAAAAATGGTTTTTCTCCTGAAAGTACTCCTGAAAATAGAGTGTCAACCAGGGTTGCCAGGTCTGCATAACAAAACAAGCCCAAATGGTACTAAAAATGAACTCAATCACACTCAAAACTAGCCCAAATTGCACCAAAATCACTCAAAAACCATGATCAGGGGAGTCAAAACCTCCTAAAAAAACAACCTACCGCATCAGTATAAAAGGAGCCCTATTCCACCGGATTTTAATATTTAAAATAGCTCTAAAATATTTATTTAAAATGTTTGTAATTTTGTTATGTCCTTTTGTCATTTTTATTAGTTTTTATCTTATTTTATGATTTATTTATTTTTGTTAAGGGTTTTCCAGTAATTTTGGGGACAGACTTACTAACAGCTTGCGCCAGCGCAAACCGTCTTTTGGAGTTAAAATAGTACTGTCAGGATTTATTAAAGATGCGCAGTGAATAATTAGCGCTGAAAAGGCGTGGACAGTTATTTTTGCACCTGACCTTATACAAAATTTATGGGAGGAGAGCTTTAAAATGAATCACGCAACGTGATTTATTAACATTTGCGTTCGTCAAATTACTGGTATTTGCGCCATTATTTACCACCCAAAAAAACATGTCTTAAAGCATGTGGTAATTTGCACTGCTCTTGGTAGTTTGTGCTGGTTATTATGGAAATGATCTGACTGCGTCTGTATACTTTAATGTGCGCATTGTCAATAAATCACACACAGAATTTTCCACTCCCATCGGCATTTTTATGGAATTGCGCTCTAACGCTAATTTGCCCTGTTTAGTAAATCTGGCCTTTAGTGTGTCATATTTAGTTGCCAGGCGCAAAAATAACTGTGTCAACGCCTTTTAGTTAGAGGTTTATACTCTGAGAAAATGGGTCCTATGTAAAGGAATCATAACTAAAAGTGGCAACCCGTCAAGATTTAGTTTTGGAACTGTTCTTTTAATTACAGTAATTAGACAACAATGTTAACGTTTCATAAGATTAATCTCAAAAAGGAATATAATGTATACTGTGGAAACGCCGTACTGACTTGTTTTTGTTGGTTGTGCTGTTGTTTTTGTGTTTTCCTCTTCCTCTGATGTACTTGTTGCTGCAGGTTGCGCTGATTCTGCTGCATTATGAGCTGCTGCTGGTCCTGCTCCATCTCTATTGCAGCCACCGCTCTTTGCTGCTGCAGCTGCGCCTGCGCCTGCATCTCCCCTGCATGCGGGAACACCTCTGTCACCATCTCGCTCTCTTCAATCACCTCTATGACTTCTTCCTTTACGGTCGCTCTGATCACCTCCATAGTGACACCAGGAAGTGCCTCTTTCGCTCGGACCGGCACGCCCACCCGTTTGCCCTTCAGCTGAGAGCGCAGAGATTCGACCAACTGCTGCTTCTGCCGAAGCATGTGTGTGAGTTCCTGAATGCGCCGGTCCTTCTCCTGCAGCATCTGGTCCTTGTCTACAGGGGGCGCCGCAGACTGGGACACCAGACAGCAGGAGGACGGAGACGTCCAGCTGCCAGGCTCCTCTTTAATGCAGATCATTGAAGGGAGAGGAGGAGAAGGTTGCAAGGAGAGCTGGGTAAGAGGAGAGGTCACCTGAAAGAGACAGGAATGGGAAATACATAAATATTAAGAGCTATTCAGAACACTCCAAACTCTTTGAGAAAATATTTGCAGTATATAATTGTATAAATGTAATAAATCCACTTTGGGAATACTGTGTCACCAGCACAACAAAACTACATTACACGCATAATCTACAGTCTACACCGGAATCATCTGACACACTGCAATGTGCAATTAGTTAATGGATGCACTGTTTCAGTTGCTGACTTGCTGCACACCTACTCAAACAACTTTACTACTATGTTAAAATAAAAAATTATTTACTTATAGGTTTTCAGATACACATAAAGAAATAATTGATTGTTATGAATTTTATTTGTTAAATATGTACTGAAGATTACTGCAAATCCGGTATGATGATTTTTATCCAAATAAATAAATAAATATAAACAGCAATCTATTTTATATTCATATCATACACAGATTTAAAGAATTACTGAATTATCATTATATTATTATTATGATGATTTTTTAAAAATATTATTAATAAAATAAATTATGTTCTGAATTATTAGATTTTCATTAAAAATAAAGTGGGTTTTTACTTTCATTTTGCTGTTGCTGAAGTCTAGCATAAATATTGTTTTGAAGTAAACTGCTTACATTTTTATTAATAAAATACTTACTATATTATTATCAAACATTTTAATTAAAAACAAAGTGAGAATTTGTGTAAATTTTACTGTTGCGGAAGTCTAGATTAAACATTATTTTAAAATAAATGTATTCAAATTCTAGGTAACACTTTATTTTAAGGTGTCTTTGTTACACATGTTACATGTAATTACTATTATAATAACAAAAAATTATGCATAATTACATGCAACTAACCCTAAGCCAAACCCAAATCCTAACCCTAATCATATAGTAAGTACATGTAGTTAATTAATATTACTTAGTAATTAAATGTATAATTACACTGTAACAAGTACAACTTAAAATAAATTGTAACCAAATTTTAATTAATAATATACATTATTATATTATTATAAAATATACACCCACCAGATTTTTACTAAAAATAAAGTATAAAGGATTCTATTTTTACTTTATTGTTGCTGAAATCTAACCTATTTTTTTTCTTTTTTAATATTACTGATTTCATTAGTAATGATTTAAATATTTTTCTATTTTATTATACAACCATCACATTTTCAAGAAAAATACAGTAGGTAGATTTTATTTTCATTTTACTGTTGCTGTTACATTATTTAAATTCTTATTAATAAAATCAATTATTATGTCATCATCAATTATCAGACCAAGAGATTTTATTAAAAATTAAGCAAGCAGGCAACATTTTACTGCTGCTGAAGTCTAGCCTCAAGCTCACATCTGAATGGTTTGTGGTGAGTGAACATTCAGAGGTGACATGCAGCTTTGACACATGCAACAGCCTCTAGCTGTTGTGGTGCAACGCTTCACTGATCGCTTCCAAAGCAGACACAGGGTAAGCTCATCTGTAAATGTTACTTTTTACACACTTTATAATGTTTCACAATTGCTTATCCTGCAGTTACCCATTTTTTGTTAGTCTTCAGACTAGCAGTAAGAAAGCACAGAAGGAGACATTTACCATTTCCCCAAAAGCATCCCCATTACAGCTCGTTTCATCTGGGCTCATTCCAGTCGATGAGCGCTCTGAGTGGGCGGGGGAAACCGGAGGGGAGGAGCTAGTGCTGCCAAACTGCATTATCTGAGGCACTGTCATCTGAGCTCCACCCCTTTCTGCAGTAGCAACGAACGGGAAGGAAGCAACCACCAGGCTCCTGTCTGCTGATTGGGTGGAGGAAGAGACTCCTCCCACTACAGGGGCTGGTTGTGTGTTGGTTTTAGAAGAGGTTGATGCGTTGGTGCCGCCGTTCTGCTCGTGAAAATTCTTCAGCCGCTCAATAAGGTCATTTTTGGTGCCTGAGACAGTTAAGCCCCGCATTTTTAACTCCTGCTTCAGCTCTGCCACCTGCAGGAAGTGAAGAGAATGACAGGATGTGACAGGAGCTCATTTGACTCGCAGTCAGTGATCAGTACTGAAATTAAGAATTATTATCATAGCAGAGGATTCAACCTTCAGCTCATCCAGGTTGGGAGGCAGAGGTCCTATTTTAATTCCACCTCCAAGTGCAGTGATCTGCTGATTCTGAACAATCAGATTAGTGGATGTTGATTGAGGGGGCGGGTCATTTTGGGATGGCGACTGGCCATTGGCTGAGGCAGGCTGCTGATCAGCAGGAGGCCTAAATAATTAGTAAAAAAAAAATATATATATATATATATATATATATATATAAAAAGAGCAGATAAGAAGTTAGCATATTAGAATGATTTCTGAAGGATCATATGACATTGAAGACTGGAATAATGAACAAAAGAAATTTCTTTAAAAAACATTAAAATCTAAAAACGTGTATATATATATATATATATATATATATATATATATATATACACACACACACACACTTTTTATATAACGTTTATCAGTAAAGACATTTATTCTTTTGAACTATTTATCGAAGAATCCTGAAAAAAATGTATCATGGTTTCCACAAAAATATTAAGACTGGCTGCTCAAAATTTACATTTTAAAATTTATTAAAACAGAAAAAGTTTTTTAAAACAGTAATAATATTTCAAAATATTACTGTTTTACTGTATTTTTGATCAAATAAATGCAGCTATGGTGACCATTACAGATTTCATTCTAAAACATTACAAAAATCTTACGTATTTGTTTATAAGAAATATAAAATACACACAAAAAGACTTAGCATAATCCAGTGTATAAACAATACATAGTATTTGTCAGTTTTTGTCATAGTATTTTTCATAGTTTTTGTCAGTTTTTTTGTAATGAGTTTTGTATGCTTTCTTGAAAATAAAAACACCGAATTACAAAAAAATCTATATGTAAACAATATAATAAATATCTGGCATATCTTACTTGGGTGGAGCAGGTAGGATGGTGTGGTAGTTGTAGTTTTGCTGCTGTTGGTTGATGATCTGCAGCTGGAGGAAGAGCTGCTGTTGATAGAGGAGTTTTGCATAGGAGGAATCGAGCAGAGGTGGAAGCTCACGCTCGGGTTTCTGGTCTGGAGGAACATACTGGTGATACTTCAGCTTCTTTACTTTTGGTTTGTTGTCTCTCACCTTCTTAGAGCGCTGAACTGGCCGCTCACCACCCGCTTTACCAGCCTAAAAGAGACAGAAAGACATTAGCATGGAAGATGATTTATCTTGTGGCATTACTACATATGTGCAAGACTTAAAAATTGCAATTCCAGCTGTCACCTTTTGTAGTGCTGGAGCTTGCTTGTGGCCTGTTGTTCCATTGTCTAGTTTCTGCTGAGGGGCGGGGCCAGCTGTGTTTGGCAGTGGCGGTGGTGGTGGTGGTGGAGGAGGAGGCGGCGGCGGCAGGACCTAAGAAAATCCGGAGAAGCACATGAACTTGAGGAACTAAGTCATGTTTGTGTGACTGCATTCAGAGAGCATGGGCATGTGTGTGTAAATGTGACTACAGGACCAAACCAACATTAATGCGTGCAGATCAAGTGCGATTACAAGCATGCTTGTTAGCCTAAGTGTGTGTGAATGTGTCTGTGTGGATGTGTAATGAGCTGAATGAAGATGGTGAGCACCGCAAATAACTCAGGGCTCTTGAGAGCTGACTGAGCATGAGGAACTACAGTACACAAAAACTTCAAAGTGTATGTGTGTGTGTGATATTCTGATGATGATAGATTATTACTTTATTAACCTTAGAGAGGATTTACTGAAACTGCCAAGATTTGTACAGGTTTAATTAAAAGTTGAGACCGTCTGTTTGAGACACTCAATTCACATTATGTGCATTAAAAATATATATGTTACTGGTGATGGGAAAGAACATACTTTTGATATACAACTGATAGTGTTTAAAGCATTTTATTATTATAATTATTATTACTATTAATAATATTTTGAATTAGCTTATATTTTTATATTTATAAATTAATTGGTAATTAGAAATGCATTAGAGATGCACTGGTAACTAACTGAAATAAGTTGGTTAAAAATAAAATATAAATATTAGATGAAAAATATTTTGCCATATATTCTTATTCTAATTTTTAATAAGTTTATTTTTCAGATAATCTAAACTATTTCTAATAGTTTTAGATTTAGTAAACAAAAATGATACTGACTGCATGTTAATGTTAAAATTGAGCTAAATTCATTACCTTAGTCGTTCATCATAACTGGTTTAGTTAGTTTAACTTTATATTACCATAAATGATGAACTTTCAACATTTTAGCTTAATGTTTAGTAATTTTATTATGTGCGTTTGATTTTCAATATGTATATTTAGCTTTATTTTTATTTCAGTTTTAGCCATTTTAGTACTTAACATTAAATGAAAATTAGAAATGTTGCATTGGTAACTATCTGAAATAAGTTAGTTAAAAATAAAATATAAATATTAGATGAAAAACTTATATTTTATTACATATTTTTAAATAATGGTTTTAGTTAAGAATAACAATGTTGACTGTTTGCTTGCCGATATTAATATGTAGCAAAATTCATTGCCTTAAAATACAGTCAAATTAATCTGAATTGAACATTTTGCATTAAATAAAGAAATTTCTTTGATTATGGAGGTCTAAAAATGATCATTTAGATTTTTTATGTATGCAAATTTACATACGGCACCTGTTTTGGTGTCGTTTCATTGGCCGGTATCTCAGGTGGAGAAGGTAAGTGTCCTTGGCCGAGGGGAGAGTCCTGATGGAGTGTCTGCTCCGGTGAGAATGCGTCACTGCTTTCCTCGTCAAACGAAGAGTTCTCCGCTTCTACTTTTGGAAACTCCGTCTCTGAGAGAGAGGGAGAGAGAGAGAGAGAGAGAGAGAGAGAGAGAGAGAGAGAGATAGAAAGAGAGAAAAAAGGGTGCTTAGAATACAACATAAAAGATTTTCACATTTTCTGAAGAAAGCATAAGTGACGTTTACTTAAGCAAACCTTGCTGCCACAATGACGAAATGGCTCAAGTTCTGTTAATTTTTCAATTTATATTTATTTTTGCATTTCAAAAAGGGGTTTATCATAGTATTTAGCTTTCTTTTCTGCCAGGTGTTTGCATAGTCAAGGAATAGTCCACCTCTCCTTAACAAGCTGCATGAATTAAAATATATCAAATATAATTTATGCCCACAGCATAAATTTTAATAACACTTTTAATACTGCCTAAAAATTAATAACTAACTAAATAAGTAAAAAATGTGGTAGCAATAGTAATAGTCAGTCATCTTAAATAAGAAAAAATAAATAAATAAAACAACATGAAAGAAACCTCTGATCTTTAGTGCACTGTTTCCCTATTTCACTTACGCTGCACTAATATTTTCCCAGAGTGAATAATAAGACCTTTAAACGCCAGTGCATGATATTTATATTTAATTTGAGCGTGTTCTGAGAGCGTGGCATTATGCCGATAATCATTAACTCTCTAATTAGGTTATTTAGGGATTAAAACAGTTTAAGTCATTCTGTGCAAACGTCTTTCAGCATTCCTTCACTTTGCTGCATTGTGTGACACTGCATAAACTTCACGGTTAATCAACTCATGCCGCCACAGAGTGGCGTATTCTGTATGAAAGCGAATGTAAATTCCCCTCTAATTAATTTAACTTGGTGTTGGACGCACACCAATCTCATTACCATAACTCTGCATTAAATTATCACCCTCTGCACCGCTGCAGGAACGTGGCGGGATATAAATATGAAGATGAATGCGCACACACCGCTAATGACACGCTGGAATGAACAATGGAGAGCCTGTGTATGGATGTAGATTGAGGGGGAAAGGGGAATGATCCAGAGGAAATGATGAGTGAGAGGAATAAAAATGTGAATGTTAGCATCCGTGGGAGAATTAACATGGGAGTTACATACAGTATATACATACAGGTGCATCTCAATAAATTAGAATGTCGTGGAAAAGTTAATTTATTTCAGTAATTCAACTCAAATTGTGAAACTCGTGTATTAAATAAATTCAGTGCACACAGACTGAAGTAGTTTAAGTCTTTGGTTCTTTTAATTGTGATGATTTAGGCTCACATTTAATAAAAACCCACCAATTCACTATCTCAACAAATTAGAATACTTCATAAGACCAATAAAAAATTTTTTTAGGGAATTGTTGGCCCTCTGGAAAGTATGTTCATTTACTCTATATGTACTCAATACTTAGTAGGGGTTCCTTTTGCTTTAATTCAGCGTGGCATGGAGGGGATCAGTTTGTGGCACTGCTCAGGTGTAATGGAAGCCCAGGTTGCTTTGATAGCGACCTTCAGGTCATCTGCATTGTTGGGTCTGGTGTCTCTCATCTTCCTCTTGACAATACCACATAGATTCTCTATGGGGTTCAGGTCAGGCAAGTTTGTTGGCCAATCAAGCACAGTAACACCATGGTCATTGAACCAGCTTTTGGTACCTTTGGCAGTGTGGGGCAGGTGCCAGTCCTGCTGGAAAATGAAATCAGCATCTCCAAAAGCTTGTCAGCAGAAGGAAGCATGAAGTGCTCTAAAATTTCCTGGTAGATGGCTGCGTTGACTGGACTTCAGAAAACACAGTGGGCCAACACCAGCAGATGACATGGCAGCCCAAATCATCACTGACTGTGGAAACTTCACACTAGACTTCAAGCAGCTTGGATTCTGTGCCTCTCCACTCTTCCTCCAGACTCTGGGACTTTGATTTCCAAATGAAATGCAAAATTTACTTTCATCTGAAAAGAGGACTTTAGACCACTGACAAACAGTCCAGTTCTTTTTCTCCACAGTCCACGTAAGACGCTTCTGACGTTGTCTCCGGTTCAGAAATGGCTTGGTAGCGAGCGTGGTGACTCTTCATGCACTGACTCCAGCTTCAGTCCACTCCTTGTGAAGCTCACAAGTCTTTGAATCAGCTTTGCTTGACAGTATTCTCAAGCTTGCAGTCATCCCTGTTGCTTGTGCACCTTTTCCTACCCAAATTCTTCCTTCCAGTCAACTTTGCTTTGATACAGCACTCTGTAAACAGCCACACATTTCTGTAATGACCTTCTGTGACTTACCCTCTTTATGGAGGGTGTCAATGTTTGTTTTCTGGATCACTGCCAAGTCAGCAGTGTTCCCCATTATTGTGGTTTCAAAGAACAAGCGATACCCAGAATTTATACTGTGTGGATGGTCATTAATTGAAACTCAAATGTAAATATTCTAATATTTTGAGATACTGATTTTTGACTTTCATGAGCTGTAAGCTCTAATCATCAAAATTAAAACAAAAAAACTTTTGAAATGTTTTACTTTACATGCAATGAATCTAAAATATATGAAAGTTTCACTTTTTGAAATAACTTACAAGAAAAAAATGAACTTTTTCACGACATTCTAATTTGAGATGCACCTGTATATTTTTTATATTTTTATGCTTAATATTTTTTGGGACCTGTGATACATTTTTCACGATTCTTTGATAAATAAAAAGTTAAAAAGAACAGTGTTTATTCAAAATAGAAATTTTGTGTTACAATATGCACTACTATTCAAAAGTTTGGGGACAGTAAATTTTTTCTTTCTTTTCTTTTTTAAATTAATACTTTAAAAAAAAAATTAATACTTGTATTCAGCAAGGATGTGTTAAATGGAAAAAGTGATAGTGATAGTAAAGACTTATATTGTTAGAAAAGACTTCTATTTATCTACACTAAAAAGGATGTGACACTGAAGACTGTAATGATTGATGAAAATTCAGTACTGTGTCACAGAAATAAATTATATTTAAAAATATATTAAAATAGGAAACCAATATTTGAAATTGCAATAATATTTCGCAATATTACTGTTTTTCTGTATTTTTGATTAAATAAATATAGCCTTGATGAGCATAAGAGACTCCATTAGAAATCTTACTTACTGATCCCAAACTTTTGAACAGTAGGGTGTGTGTGTGTGTTGCTTTAATTTAGTACCTATGATGGCTTGTTTGAGGATGCTGTGCACTGGAAGGATGTTTTTGTGAATGAGCTCCATCGGCCCGGGCCGCTGGGAGATTTTATCGTTCAGGTCATCGGCTAGTCGAGCTCGTTTAAGCAGAAGCTGCTTGGCCTGCAGAGATGGCTCTGCTGATGTCTCTGTATACAGAAAATACATAGTTAAAAAAAAAACACATACAAAATCAGCCATCATGCGCATGGTCACATTGCTCATTATATGTACCTCAGTTTAAATCGTACTTCCTTTTTTAAAATAAACATTTGAACCACACTTTAAATGAATTAATTTAAAGAACAGGCTGCATCTGAAATGGCATACTTCTCTACTGTATAGCAGGTGAAAAATACTATGTGAGAGTAGTATTTCCGAATTCAGTATTTATTATACAGCAGGTGAAAAGTCCCCAAATTACCTACTATTTCTGGCGAGATTTTGAAATATGCATATGAAGGACACTTTACTGCTAGGATTTGTGTATGGCAGTGAAGTGACACAGCTTACACTGGTAGATCATGTGACAAAGACAACATGATGAATGTTGTACATCCAGATTACAGTCATACTACACACACTCATAGTATATAGAACATACTTTTTAAACAGTTGCAAGTAATTGCTTATTCTAAAGAAGTACCTACTCAGAGAGTATGCGATTTTGGAAGCAGCCATGGGGCCAGATTTACTAAAAAGGGCAAATTAGCGTTAGAGAGCAATTCCACAAAAGCGCCGATGGGAGGGAAAATTCTGTGTATGATTTAATGACAATGTGCACATTAAAGAACACAGACACAGCCAGATCTTTTCCATAATAACCAGCACAGTCTACCAAAAGCAGCGCAAATTACCGCATACTTTAAGACATGCTTTTTTTGGGTGTTAAATAATGGCGCAAATACCAGTAATTTCACAAGCTCATTGATTTTAATACTCTCAATCTCAATTCATTTTATTACTCTCCTCCCATAAATTTTGCGTCTGAAAGGGAAACTCCTACAAATGCATATTCAGTAAGGTCAGGTGCAAAAATAACTGTCCACGCCTTTTCAGCGCTAATTCTTCACTGCGCGTCTTTAATAAATCCTAACAGTACTATTTTAACGCCAAAAGACGGTTTGCCCTGGCACAAGCTGCTAGTAAATCTGGCGCTTAGTCTTTCTGTGAGGTGTGTGTCAGTGTTTGAACTGCAGGGGGTGTTATTAAGATACTCACCTTCAAGAATGTGCATCCTGACCAGCTCTGACCTCTCTGGACGACTGCGGATCTTTCTCTTCAGGTAGTCCTCGGTCTGAGATACAAAATGAAAGTATGAGAAAAAAAAAGTTTGAGTTTATTTTGGCTTAACTGTGAAGAGATGATTAAAAAAGAAACAGGACTTACCCGAGCTCGTTCTAAACTTCGTCTCTGCTCATGAAATGATGCAGAACTTTTCAGTGCTGGAAGGCAAAAAGATACGAAGAGATAAGACTATTAAATCCAAAGTTGATATATAAATGTATAAAGTTTCTCTTTTTAAAAAAAGGAGCTGTGAGTACAGAAAACATTTTCGGTAAATGAGAAAAATCATGAATAGCAAACTCGTTATCAGCATCGTGCAGATTACAGGAAACATCTTTGCAGCAGTGTAGTGCAAATACTTTTCAGCTTTTTTTGGATCAGGTAAAATGTTATTTTTGTATTAAAAAAAGATTCAGAGAGAAAAAAAGATGCTTGTTAAAAGACCTTGATACAGGAACAACATATTACACTGCACCTCTTTACTGCAGGCACACATACACATTTGTACACGCAACATCTAAAAATAATATCGCAACAGGCAGATCCGACAGACAGTTGAATCCAGCAGGTTCACATTCTTGAGTGTGTGTTTCTGCCCCATATTTAATACACCTTAAAACACAGCTTCTCTATCTAGTTCACAGTTGTCAGCACACCGCTTCTCCAGAGACTGAAAGCAAAACCTGCTGGTGATACAGAAAACTAGAGATTTATGAACATTTGTGAATGGTGCTTGGCCATGCAAAAGTCCAGGCAGTTTGCTGAACAGTCTAGAAAATGATCCCCTCTCCAAATATATAATTAAACAAATTATATTGTAATATAATAAATTAAAGTTAAAAATTAAGTAAATAAATAAGTACCGAAAATACTGAATTTTATTCATTGTGTGTGAGTTTGTTTAAATATATATAAAAATGCCTAGGTATATTTATTTCATTTTTAACTTTAAACTATATATATATATATATATATATATATATATATATATATATTAGTTTAAAGTTAAAAATATATATTAAATATATATATTAAATATAATTAAATTAAATAAATGCACGATAGTTATCCATATAGATACTTATTATATTATATATATATATATATATATATATATATATATAGAGAGAGAGAGAGAGAGAGAGAGGTACATGTAGATAGATAGAATAACACCTTTTTCTTTTTTCTTTTTTAAATAACATTTTTAACATCTGAATGTTTTTGTTCCTACTTTTCTATTGCATACTGCAAGTTCATCTGTTTTTATTTGTTCCTATTTTTTAAATTGTTCTACTAATTACATTAAAACAATGTAAAATCATTTTAAAATATGTAAAATCAATTCTGCTACGTACAGTATGTGTACTTTTTAAGATTTATAAGCCACAAATACAATAAAACAGACAAATATATAATTTAAGAGAGAAATGCAATGACAGCGTGTGGAAAGAAAAAAAACAGAGCTGCCGGGAAAAAAGCAAGAGGAAAAAGATGCGTGGTTGTTTATTAGGAGATTCTGGTCTGTGGGTCAGAGTGGTTCACATACTGCCCACAGCAACACGCAAGCTCCTTTCACATCACTGCATCCACACACAATGCCCTTTAACCCTGACCAGCAAAAACACAAAATGCAGTTATGCGCCTGAAGAGAGAAGAAAAAGTGTGTGTGTGAGAGAAAGAGAGAGTGAGAGAGAGAGAAATGAAGTTAGTGTGAAAAACCACTTGATCTGTGTGATGTCTCATGATCATTTTCAGCTCTAACAACCCCATTAAACATCACATCACCCAACCCGCCATCTTGATACTAGGGATTCATTATATCACTGGGGTCAAATACGGTCGCATTATCTGACAAAAAATCTTGAACAGGCCAATTACTAAAGCTGATTATGTGTTAAATGAGGATCTACATTCACAATGGTCCTCCACTGTCTGATACAAGGCGATGTTTGTCGTTTATCTTCAGATGAGAAATTACTAAGGCTCAAAAGGTGAAAATTTAGGGCACAGGCAGTTTGTGTTGTAAAACCTCTTATAACTGTATTTGTAAAGGTTTTCTGCAGTATCCAACGATTTCATGTTGTTTTAGCTTATGTAATCAGAACTTGTGCAGAAAGTCCCTGTAACCACATCCCCATCAAGATTCAGGCTCAAATCTTCAGATTTCTTTTCTGAACTGCATCCCGGATATGTGATTCATCGTGCTGATAATGCAGACTTAAATGTTTCTAAAACAGAACACGTTTCTTTTGACTGAATCAGTCACTTACACAACAGTGTTATCAGCATCCACATGAACTAACAATGCATGCAAAAATTCATTAACTTTGCCTGAAATTAAAACTAATATAATTAAAATGAC
>JAFVLL020003879.1:58926-122112 GCA_021397915.2 Tor tambroides
TATTAGAGAAAAACATTTATTTCATAATGATATTTCCCCCCATTTTAAATTCTTATTATCCAATGAAAGGTTAGATTTTTGTGAATTTTTTAAATCAAAGATCAAAAGGATTAACAATGCAGATTAATTTTCACACCCTTCTTTGATCATATTTACCAAGGGTGCCGATATTTTTGGCCTTGACTGTATATTTTGTAACACTACATATTTAAGTTGAAACACAGTGGGCTACTTTTACTTTACATTTAACAGTGTAATCCAACATTTTCTCTCTCTCTCTCTCTTTCTCTCAAAAAAAAAGAAAAAGAAAATAAATAAAATAACGAAGGACACATTTCGAGTCCATGCACATTTGAAGGAGTCTTTGAATTGGGACAGTCTTTGTTGCTCTGCTGTGATGCATTCAGCCTTTGAATACAGCCTTCGAAGGATGCAGCTTTGAATTGGGACGCAGCTTAAGTATTTTTAGAATATCATACTATTACTGTAGCTTAGCAAGACGTTAACATCAAACTCTAGTCTATTATGAACTTTGGGGTGAAAAGGATTATTTGTGCAGCATGCAGAGTTATTGCTTGTGATTTCCGAAACAAGGATGCTCCCTTGGAAGTTCTCTGCATATGTAGACATTAGACAACAAGGTAGCTCACCAAATTTTGGAACAGATCTGTATTTTATGGTTTGTATACACTATATATACACACTACTGTTCAAAATTTTGTGGTTAGTCAGATTTTTTTTTTTGTTGTTGAAGAAATTAATACTTTAATTCAGCAAGGACACAATAAATTAACCACATTTTCTATTTCAAATGGTCTTTTGAACTTTCTATTGAAAGAGGCTTGATAAAATAGTCAAACAGTTATTTAAAAAGTATATTTCAAAATATTACCGTTACTGCATTTTTGATGAAATGCAGCCTTAGTGAGGATAAGAAACCCAAAATTGTTGAATGGTGTAAAAAAAGTGACTTTAGGTGTTAGAGGTGAAGTGTGTGTTTATGTGATAAATGAACATCTGAAAAGGGGCCTGGTTCTCTCACACTGCAGCCAGATGGGACTTAAACACACTGAGAGAGACAGAAATGATGAAATAACCAGGAAGCATTGCCAAAAGAAAAGGAGAAAAACAGAGAGCTGAAAAAAGAGCTTTTTTTAAAAAATCGATAGAGAAGGAAACAACAGGGAGAGACCCTGTAAAGAGAGCACACACACACTTTTGCATCATAGCCATGTCTGTGGAGGATGCAGGCCGCTTTATTCCTGCAAACCCCTACCCTTTTTGTTACACACACAATTATAATACAGCGCCAGCTCCAGCTCCATCAATCATTTGTGTGAGAGAGAAAAGAGGGTAGACACATGACACTATTCACATGGAAGATGAATGTTGGGCTCACATGGACAAGGGCTCTACACCGTTACAATGGTCAGGGCAAACATGTGCTACAGGCACTATTTCTGCATGTGTTCTAGAACTTTGACCTGCCAGTCACTACATGGGATACAACAATGAAGACTGTACGTTTACATTGGTAGAATTTTGATGTAAAGTCCACACTAGAAGCATAACGACCACTAGTTCATTTTTAACTAACTTTCCTCATAATTTGGTTGCACCGTTTGTTCAAGTTGTGGGGAAACTGAATTAGTGACAGATCCTTTCTTCTGTGTTGTGGCGTACATCCAAGTAAATATTATTTAGCAAGACAGAAAATGTAGGACGGAGGCTTGGTTTTATACATCAGTTGTTGATTGTAAGGAATTGTAATGAATTTCATGACTTTTTTGTGTTTTCACTTGGCCAAGCATTTCTATATCCTCAAAACATAACTTGTACGTTCATATGCATCAAAAGCTTTCTTTAGTCTGCAAGCACCCTTAATAAATAACCTTAGGTTTAAACGTCATGAGGAAGCACCAATGAAATGGGTCAGCAGATGGCCCATAACTGCTGAGGAGAAACCCGCACTGCTGATAATGAAGAGACGCAAGACCCCTATGTTTCCTTTTTTCTTACCTGCTCAGCTGAATCACCTTATTGTGTTGAATAAATTACATATGAATGATCAATTAATTATTATAAATTATCAGTTGAGCAATACAACGACAAGCCCTTCCGTCAGCACAAGCCATTATTTAATTAATTTGGGTTGTTAAGAGAGGGGCTGTCTGGGAAAGAGTTTGGGTCAGCAGTCCACTACAGCTGATAGATTTCTGCATCTCAGTAAATTGATTAAACAATGTGATGAATGGACACTGAAACACTCAGCCAGGAGGAAAACACACGGGACAGGAGCAATGATGTCATCAAGAGGGTTGGGAACATGGGAACAGACTGTTCCGTTAGAATCAGAGAGCCCTGGAAGACTGCAGTCAAACGGTGCAACAGACACACAGTGATTTATTCTCTACAATCGCTCATCCTGAGGTCAAGATACTCTCTAATGGGTTCATCAAGGGGTGAGGGTAGGGTTTGCATTTGACGCCGGGGTGTGAATTAGTATTTTGCGGACAGGGGAAGTGCATTACACCGATCTTGCCAGAGGAAAGTTATGAATTTATTATCATGCACAAGCCATCTAATCTAACCAGCTGCCTGGAAGCAAGGTTTATTGAACATGGGTAAAATCAAGCAATTGTTGCAGCTGAGAGTCTGTTTTCACACTCACCCCTCATTAAAATAATGAAATAAATAAAATAATAAATTATGTAAATAATAACAATAATGAAATAAAATGTATTATATTTTTATTTTATATAGTATAAATTGAGAAAAAAAAGTTGATTGCATCATGTCTGGTTTAAAAATGTTGCATAATCAGAATTTAGAATTTACAAAAATGTGCATACTATGCAAAAATGCTTAGCATGAATGTACAAAACTTGACTACATTCTTAATAATAAAGGTTTCAATAGAGTTTTCACAGCAATGCCACAGAAGAACCATTTTTGGTTCCCCAAAGAACCAGAACCTATTTCTTCTTACTGTGAAGAACATTTAAACAATTTGAAGAACTTTTCCACTGTGAAGAACCTTTATTTCAATGAAAATGTTCCATGGATGTTAAAAGATCTTCATGAAACCATAGATACCAATAAAAATTACTTTCCCTGATAACACACAAACATCTCGGAGACGTCTATTTGACGTCTGCATTTACATTTGCAAGACGTATTTTTTTAGGGTGTTTGCTCATCTGCAATACATCTATAGGACGTTTCCTTTTAGATGTCAAATAGACGTCTATTAGATGTCTTTAAGATGTTTATGATTTAGCTGACATCTGAAAGACGTCTGTTAGACGTTTGTAGACAGCAGATGCTTTCCAGATCAAGAAATCTTTAACAGGCATCTTGCAGACATACTTGTGCTATCTAGGCTATTTTTTAAGACTAGAAGGGTTATCTCAAAAGAGACTTTCACACCGCGTAGTTCTAGGAACTCAGCAGGGTGGTTTCTAGAGAACCAATTTCCCCCTGGGGCCATTTTCCTAGTTGCATTCGCAACTCAGAAATGGCAGACAGCGACATCATTATTCGCGGCATTTACAGACGTCAACAATCGGTCAAAGTCCCTTTCAAGGGAAGTCTGTTCACTCGGCAGCCATATTTGCAAGACCTCCAGGCAGCTCAAACAAGACCAAGTCCTATTGAAATGAATGGGGGAATCCTGAAATCTCAAAAACTACTTGCTGAAGTCACAATTAAATTACATATTTCAAACCAGCAACAAAATCTGAAATGAACTGCCCCATGAATGATGTTGTTTCTTGTGCTCAAATAGCATTTAAAAAGCTTACTTTCCAGGCTAAACCAGCCAATGCGCATGCGTAGCTCCAACACACGTATGACTGCTATGGCAACTGGAACTTCTAACGGCCGCTGCAGTGACACAATGACTTTACCAATCAGTGATTGGCTCTTTAATTTAGAAGATGGAACTATTCCGCCATATTGCGCATTGCAGTTTCTCCCATTCATAAGTATAGGAGTGAACAGTCTTTGTATTTCTATAGTCTTTGAACCGGTGAATGGAGGTGTATTTGTTGTGTGTCATGGGTTTCGTGATAACAGAGATGGAATGTAAACGCACACTTTATGCGAAAGCGCATGAAATCTGACCATAGACTGTAAAAAAAGAATCTGACTAAATTTCCTATGACAACTTGCAGTGTTGAGAAAAGAACAAAACTCTGCAGACAACAGGTAAATTCCATATTTTTACACAGTTTTTAAAAAAAATTCCATGTAGCCAGTGTTTCGCGTCCGTTTGGCCAATCACCCTGCACTTACGTCACTGGTAGTTCCTAGTATAGACTGTTTTAGACCCTACTCTGAAGTAGGAGCTAATTTAGTTCCCCAAATTGGAGTTCCTAGAACTAAATAGGCTATGTTCCTAGCTCCTGTGGTACAAACACACCAAAAAGTGGGAACTTAGCCTAGTTCTAGGAACTATGAAAAGGTTCCTCTGGTGCGAAAGCCCCTCAAGTCATGGTTCACCCATATGATGTTCCAAACCTGATGACTTTCGTTCTTCCAAGTGACCTTAAAAAGAAATGTTAATGTTATTCAAATATAACAGAAAGTCAGGCTGTCAAGCTTCAAAATGACAAAAAAACAAAAACAAAATTGTCCATGTGACTTATGCCATACATCTTCAGAAACTATAAAATATCTTTGTGCTGAAATGTAATCATTATTCACTTGCTCATTTTTGGGTGAACTGTCCCTATAAGGAAGACTGCTATAAATACACTAGTTTAGGGTTATGTCTATCAGACATGTTTGTAAGAATATATGATACCGAGCATTAGTCAAACATTCTAACCAACACATTTTTGAAACCAAAACTGCCATTTCCCCTCTGGAAAGTACACAGAACATTTATTTTTATTTGCAACATTTAATTTATTTTCCAAAAATAAGAAAAGTCTTAAAGACATTAAGCCCTGAGAGGCTCTGAAGCCCCATAAATGAGTACATTCAGCCAGTGAAGCATTGACGAGTTTGATTCTCCAGCATACAGCAGGTGGACTGGAGATCATGTGGATATGAAGTTCAATTTGGGCCACAAGAAGCACCAGCCAAAACTCTGTAAGTGAAAATTCAAACAGATGGAGAGCGTGAATACTGCGGACAGTAACGCTGTTCCCCCAAATGACGCACATGCATGCACGCACACGCACACACACACACACACACACACACACACACACACACACACACACACTCTCACACAAAACACAATTCATTCCTGAGCTCATGTATAATATGCAGAAGCACCGAAAAATGCACATTAAAGCAACGCATAAAGTAACTAACTGTAATAATATACAAATGTGTTTGAGGGTCCTTGAAATTTGAATGTTCATTAAATGTGATTATGTCTTGTGTATATCTTATAATCTTTTATACACTAAAAACTTTACATTCAGATCATCTTAGAAACATTCATTATCTCTTACAGGCTCATATTCCTTTATCAAAACTTCAGCCTACAGACAGAAGAATTGATAAAATACAGCACAGTACATACAGTACGCTGTGTACTGTGATAGGCATATACAACATTTTAGTTCATACACAATGCAGAATATATACAGTAAAATGTTTAAAAATCCCCATTCAGATCAATGGACACAATATTTTTGAAAGGTACAGGCATGTTTGATTTTTAAGAACATTAAATTAAAACAATGTAATAAAGTAATTTCCCAGAACTCGCCATGTCTTATACAGTATATAGCATGCACAGTTTGATCAAAATATTTACTGTATCTAACAAACATGAAGCAGTAATACCTCTTTTAAGCTTGCTAAAATGTGATAAAAATGAGACTCTGTACTTTGGTGAAGACTGGTAATGTAAACCTGGCAAGGATGAGGAGTAACACAAGGCTATTAGTTCAGAGTCATACTCTTAAGTGTCAAGCACTCTGGGAATTGTTTAATCTTATACCATTAACATAGCAATTAACTGCGCAATTAAAACTTCATCTGGCAGCTATCATCAGGTTGCAATGCTAGCAAATGCTAACAAAAACAAGGTTTGAATGGCTTTTCTTTCCATAATGAAAAAAAAAACAAAATAGCTAAAGTAGCATAGTCCAGCTGTTGTATTAATTAAACACTGAATAGCTTACAGGCTATCTATATAGCCATAATATAATATTTTTGGCACATCTACAAAACGTTGAACATTAGTAGCTGTGGATACATGTACCTGTTGAGAGTTTCTTGTTTAACAAAGATCTAATTGAATTGAAACCGTGTTAAGTACTAATGATCAATAATAATAATAATAATAACAACAACAACAACAAATGATTATTACTATTATTATTGTTGTTATTATCTTTCTTAATATTAATACGCTTATGGTAACATATGAATGTCAATGCTAAGAAAATGTTACAAAATCTGTTGGCTTATGCTACAAAATTTTTAGCAACATTGGTTCAATACTATAAATAGTAAAATCCAGGTGTATATTTCAAAGCTATTGAGTTATGCATAAGTCTACCAGCTATATTTGGTAAAGCAGGTAAAATCAGAAAAACGATCCCTTTGATGCCGCATAATCAAATTTTAAGGTCAATTAAACTCAAAAGCTGCACTTAGTGAATTCATTTGCTAAAACTGATGCAAAATCAGGGTATATTGCTTGTACAGTTCGTATGGATATTTCCATAAGCACACATACATCACCGAGACGTTTGAAAAACTCCATCTAGAAAGCATCTCGTTTTAAGTGTCATTAATATAGGAGCAATTCACATATTATAAATCATAAAAACACAAAAATATCTCGTTCTAATATTCAAATTTAAAAGGTTTAAGCAATGTGTTTCAGATGAACAAATGACACCCAGATAAAAACGATATGTAGACTGCTCTGTGACATATGTGTGCTATCAAGGGTGTGAGCATTTGTGCAAGCAAAGGTGAAGCATAAAGTCTGTCAATATGTAACATAATCCAATTTAAGTTAGTATTTTGAAAATCCATACTTGAATCCAAATGGGAAAAGTCACTGGTGGAAACAAATATAAACTGTACTATGTGAAGGAAGCTAATCCACAATAGGCCCTTCCAAAAATATTGCAGTCTGCGATATCCCATGAGCTATAAGCTGGACCAATTCATATCAGAAGTGTCCAGAAAGTCTGTGGAAAATAAGCTAGAGGAGTTGTGTCCATTCATATGTACCATCCCAGGCCCCTCCCCTCCAGTCCCGCCCATTCCGAGCTCCAGCCAATCCATGGGATCGGGGGCGGAGTCCATCAAATCTGAAGGCGAGTGACTGGAAAAACTCATGTCACATGTATCCATCGGGGAACGTGGGTGGTCTAGGATACTCGGCGTGCTGAGCATTTGGTTGTGGAGGTCAACAATTAGCGTCGTCGGTCCTCCTGGCTCCACTCCCAGCAAAGGTTTGCCAGTAGTGCTTTCCAGGAAATCTTCAAGACGCCCACCTCCTGTGTCACAGTTGCGGTGCGTCTTAATCAAAGGAGGCTGAGGTTCTGAAATTAAAGTTCTGAGGGGCATATCAGGAGGACGGGAAAGACTGAGAGGGGAGGAGCTTGAGGAAAGGGGCGTGTTCGGCCGAAGCCTTTCGAGAACAGGATCAGGTGCGGCTTTGAAATTCTCAGAGATTTCTGTAGAATGCAGGAAACAAAGAGTGTGAACAGCTATACGCTTCTCATTTTTTCTTTAAAATGACAGTAAATATTAAAAATCACCTCCACGCTGAATTAAGATGTCAAACAGGTCGTCAACCTGCTGATGGCAGCCATTCTCCTGCAAGAATATCAACATCATTAGATCATACTGGGATCTCATTCAATAATCAGATATTGGATCTGAAAATCACTCAAATGATACGGGAAAACAAATCCTAAATCAGCCCCAAGTGGTGACAAATCAACACAAATTAATGGTCAGAAACATTAACAAGAAAAGAAAACAAGTTAATCTCGCAGGGGGAACAATAGAAATTCAACAGCAGATGGAAGAGAGATGAAGGACGAGACAGTACCTGATGACAAAGAGCTATGGGTGAACACAAGGTGGAAGGAGAAAGCAAAGCATGCTGGTCCAAACTCACACACATCTCCTCCTGACAGACAGATATGGATGCATATTAAAGGTTTCGTTCTGTCATTATTTTCATGGGACACTAACAGATTAATTCTAATGAATTTCATGCAGTTCATCTCCATTAGTGATAGCTTACAGGACAAAAATTCACCGAAACGTAACATATGCACCATAAAAGTGGCCCATATTATTAATACACTATATTCCAAGTCTCCTGAATTCTGAACTCCTGAATAGTAGTAGTCGTTTGACCTGTTTTTGTGGTGCTTATTTGATGTTTTTGATGTCTTTGGAGATTGACAGACACGGTAACCATTGAACTATATGAAAAAAAACTGCATGAAAGTACTGCTTTGTGCTCCACATGAAAAATGACAGCATAAAATGAATGTGACGGGAAGAAACAGAGGTGTAAAAAAGAGATAAAATGATATGTAATGTGGTTAAAAGAGGAGAGGTTTTAGAGTCAGATTAAGCAGGATTGGTAAGGATCATGATACCATGCCAAACTATCAAAACGATTAACATGCATGTCGCAATAAAAGTCTTAAGATTTATATCACAGACCTATAAATCCGTACTCCACTAACAGAATCTGTGCCATATAGCAGTCTAGACACAACTCCTATTAGAATTCCTGCCTCGTATGACACAGATTTTGTTATTTAGTTTTAGAAAAGATTCTTGCTGGCCCCAAGACAGTCTTTACATAGAGTACAGACACAAACACAAGCTCTGCTCCAAAACCCTTTTTTGTAACTCTTTCCAGCTTTACACAGTCAACAGTTCTTAATCTTAGGTGTTCTGAGATCTCTTTGGCTCGAGGCATGCTTCACATCAGGCAGTGTTTCTTGTGAAGAGCAAACTCCAAATTTGTGAGTGTTTTTGAATGGACTCCAGGTTATTCATGATGACTTTGGTTAGCTTCTTGGGAAGACTTTAGACTAGGGAAACAATTTTTTTTTCTAGTCTGCACTGTGAAAGTTTACAAGGTTTGCTGTGTTCAGTAAAGCATATCATTACTTAAATACATTACCGTTTAAAAGTTTGGGGTTGGTAAGATTTTTTTTTTTTTAATGTTTTTGAAAGAAGTCTCTTATGCTCACCAAGGCTACATTTATTTGATCAGAAATACAGTAAAACAGTAGAATTAGAATATAAAATAAGTTTTTTATTTGAATATCATTTCAAATGTAATTTATTCCTGTGATCAAAGCTGAATTTTCAGCTTCATTACTCCAGTCTTCAGTGTCACATGATCCTTCAGAAATCAGTCTAATATTACTATTTGAGGCTCAAGAAACATTTCTTATTATCAATGTTGAAAACTGCTTAATTTTGCTGCTTAATTTTTTCTGGAAACCGTTACACTTTTTTTTCAAGGATTCTTTGATTAATAGAAAGTTCAGAAGAGTAGCATTTATTTGACACTGAAATCTTTTGTTACAATGTAAAAGTCTTAGCTGGCACTTTATCAACTGAATAAATATCAAATAAAATAATAAAGTTATTAATTCATTAAAAAAAGTCTTACTGAGCCCAAACTTTCTCAATTACTTAAAGGGGTCATCGGATGCCCATTTTCCACAAGTTGATATGATTCTTTAAGGTCTTAATGAAAAGTCTATAACATACTTTGGTTAAAATTTCTCAATGGTAGTGTAAAACAACCTTTTTACCTTGTCAGCTCTGCAGAAATCAACCCGTTCTGTCGCATGTTGCTTTAAATGCTAATGAGCTCTGCTCACCCCGCCCCTCTCTTCTGTGGGGTGACGAACCGTGCTCTGAGAGACTGTTAACTTTAGCTGCATTTAGCCGCAAAACTGGCTAACTAGCACGTTATTAGGAAAGGCGATTGCAAAGATTCATAAAAAAACCCTTATACTCACTTCTGCTATAAGTGAAACCGGATCACGGATGATTTGAGCGAACATAAATGCATTTAGGTAGATCGGGGATAAGCGCATTCCCTTCAAAAACAAAAGTAATCCTCTGCATCTTCAGCGGCTCAGATGTCAGGAGTAAATGACGACTGCTTTATTCATTATTAAATCCAACAACAAAACACCTCAATCGCTATGGAGACATTCTTGTCTGCTCCTGCTCCGGCGTCAAAACTATGGCGGTCGGACCATTACAGCTCACGCACGGCGGGTCTAAATACGGTAAGATGCTAGTGTCAATCAACAATCATGGGAGTGGCTTTCGTCCGTGTGACGTCACACAAACAAGAAGCTGAGAACGGCCTGAAGGGGATATTATTTTTAGGGATTAAATAAAAACCACTGGGTGGATTTTTATCATTATAGGGTGAATGTGTACACACACTGCCAACACACATTTATGTTCAAACAACATGTAAAAGTGAATTTAGCATCCGATGACCCCTTTTAACCGAACAACCGATTTAATGCAAAAATTCAGTTATCCCCTTCTTTAAAACAGTGTACATTGCAAGGCACAATAATGTAAATGATGTCTAGCGCACCAGATTTTGTAACAGATCTTTAGTACGTACACAAACCAAACACTTACGTTGTTGTTGTTGGGAGATGAGGGGACGGGTTCGGTTTCATTCATGGAATCCACTGGAGATAAGAACGGTTGGATATTGGTTGGTGATGAGATGGATGTGCAGCTTGATGCTTTGTAATTGGTCGTTACATTTAGGTCTGGCTTTAGTGCCTGTCAAAGTAAAAACATGCATCTCAATTAGTCCCAATGTTAAGGGGCTAATAGCCCATGCCTGCAGCCCTCATTTAAAAACCAGTGACAGTGATTAGTCATTAACATTTTAATAAGTGGGTTTAAAAGTCTCATAACCGTGTTCAATGACTTGTCAGGAATAAGTGATGCTGCTTTATACATATCATTAATTTATATGGAGGAAAGATGGCAGTTTTCTGCAAAAGTCCTTCCCTATTAGCTATCATAGAGTCTCAATTAACATTAACAGCTTAAAGAATGAATGTGGCGATTGAACTAGAAGTAATATCAGCTGAGACTTATCTTTTTCTCCTTTCATTATTTGATCAGACTGACAACATTTAAGACATTTTTATATAATATGATAAGGCCATGTATGTTTTCCATATTCAAATTGTATTCTGTTTCACACACTATTAAAAAAAAAAATACAAAAAAAGAGCAATAAAGTGTTTTTGTACTAGCCTTTTTGATTGGCTGTTTCAAAATGACGGTTTGTATGGGCTGTTCTGATTGGTTGTTTTTGTTAAGGAATTCCATCACTGATTGGTTGGGAAACATGGTGGGTGTAGACTGCAGTCTCTGAAAATGAGATAAACATCAATGATTAGGCATACATAAGAATTGTATAGATTTTGACATCTCTAAGCACTGAGGCACAAGTTTAATCTGATTGGTTACTTTGCCCTGGGCGCGGCGGCCTCTGGCTGGTGCCTCTGTGTTTTGATTCGTCACTGTTAGCAGGAACTGGTTGCCATTGCTGTCGGTCACTATGGTGGGGGTGGAGTTTGAGTTCAGTACATCCACTGGGAATGAAGAAACAGGACTTGACTGCTGGTTGATAAGTGCTTGAGGCAACTGCTGGAAAAATGGAAAAGAAGAAAGGTTAGCAAAAAAAACATGAGACGTTCCATGATTTTCCATTACAATAAAAGTCTGCCGTCTGACTACTGCTGTGCCACAAACACAACCCCAGGAGGCTGAAATGTAGTGCTTGGGTGTCAGGGGAAATAGTGTAAAAATCATTTTTCAGAAACGATTTAAAAAGTACTCTGAAAATACAGCTTCAACAAGGGTTGCCAGGTCTGCATAAAAACCCCCCCAGCCCAAACGGTACTGAAAACTAACTCAATCACACCCAAAACCAGCCCAATCACATTCCTGGGGAAAATGGCATCAAAACTGCACCAAAATTGCTCAAACATCATGTTCCTGGGAGTCAAAACATCCTAAAAAATTCCACCAGAACACAGCAAACTCACCGGTGTTTTCATTTTTAACTTAATTTTGAAATATCTCTAAAATGTTTCCATTTACATTTTTAGTAATTTTATTATGTGCTTTTGTCATTTTTAGTAGTTTTTTTTTCTTTTTATGATTTTATTTATTTATTTTTTAAGATTTGTTTTGCATTTTCGCCTTTATTATGATAGGACAGATCAGAGCTGACAGGAAGCGAAGTGAGAGAGAGAGAGTGGGACAGGACTGGGAAAGGTTTTGAACTTGGGATGCCCGTACCGCAATAGCACTATATGTCGGTGCACTGCCCACAAGCCTATTGGTGCCAACTTTTACGATTTCTTTCTTTATTTTTTGTTTAGTTTTTATTTATTTCCAGTAATTTTAGTGTGAAAAATTTAGTTATCAAGGCAACATTTCTAAGTTTTTCATCTAATATTTTTAATTTAAGTTAATTTAATTTACAAAAAATA
Source organism: Tor tambroides (assembly GCA_021397915.2). Lineage (NCBI taxonomy): Eukaryota > Metazoa > Chordata > Actinopteri > Cypriniformes > Cyprinidae > Tor > Tor tambroides. Next base: position 71,448 of record JAFVLL020003879.1, read on the forward strand.
TTTACGATTTATGTCAACAAGAAAATTGTACTGACTTGTTTTTGTTGGTTGTGCTGTTGTTTTTGTGTCTTCCTCTTCCTCTGATGTACTTGTTGCTGTAGGTTGCGCTGATTCTGTTGCATTATGAGCTGCTGCTGCTGGTCCTGCTCCAGCTCTACTGCAGCTGCCGTCCTTTGCTGCTGCAGCTGCGCCTGCGTCTGCGTCTGCCCTGCATGCGGGAACACCTGCGGCTCTGTCACCATCTCGCTCTCTTCAATCACCTCTATGACCTCTTCCTTTACAGTCGCTCTGATCGCCTCCATAGTGACACCAGGAAGTCCCTCTTTCAGTCGGACCGGCACGCCCACACGTTTGCCCTTCAGCTGCGAGCGCAGAGATTCGACCAGCTGCTGTTTCTGCAACAGCATGCGTGTGAGCTCCTGAATGCGCCGGTCCTTCTCCTGCAGCATCTGGTCCTTGTCTATAGGTGGCGCTGCAGACTGGGACATCAGACAGCAGGAGGACGGAGACGTCCGGCTGCCGGGCTCCTCTTTAATGCAGATCGTGGAAGGGAGAGGAGGAGAAGGTTGCAAGGAGAGCTGGGTAAGAGGAGAGGTCACCTGAACGGGACAGGAATGGGCAATATATTAATATTAAGAGCTATTCAGAATACTCCAAACTCCTTGAGAAAATAGTTACAGTATATAATTGTATAAATGTAATAAATAATGTATTCTACTATGAATTAATATATTGTTATCAATTATATAACCACCAGATTTGTACTAAAAAGGATTTTCATTAAACATGAAGTATAAAGGATTTTATTTTTATTTTACTTTTGCTGAAATCTAACCTAACTATTCTTTTGATATGACTGATTTCATTAATAATGATTAAAATATTTTTCTATTTTATTATAATTATTAAACCGACAGATTTTCAACAAAACTACAGTAGGATTTTATTTTCATTTTACTGTTGCCAGAAGTCTAAACTAATCGTTTAATCATCAATTATCAGACCAAGAGATTTTATTAAAAATGAAGTGGGCAACATTTTACTGTTGCTGCAGTGTAGCCTCAAGCTCACATCTGAATGGTTTGTGGTGAGTGAACACTCAGAGGTGACATACAGCTTTGACACATGCATCAGCCTCTAGCTGTTGTGGTGCAACGCTTCACTGGTCGGCTCCACAGCAGAAACAGGGTAAAGCTTATCTGTAAATGTCACTTTTTACACACTTGATAACGTTTCACAACTGCTTTTCCTGAAGTTACCCATTTTTATTCGTTTGAAGACTAGCAGCACAGAAGCATTTTACAAAAGTAAAAACATTTACCATTTCCCCAAAAGCATCCCCATTACAGCTGGTTTCATCTGGGCTCATTCCGGTCGATGACCGCTCCGAGAGGGCGGGGGAAACCGGAGGGGAGGAGCTAGTGCTGCCAAACTGCATTATCTGAGGCACTGTCATCTGAGCTCCGCCCCTTTCTGCAGTAGCAATGAATGGGAAGGAAGCAACCCCCACTCTCCTGTCTGCTGATTGGGTGGAGGAAGAGACTCCTCCCACTACAGGGGCTGGTGGTGTGTTGGTTTTAGATGTCGTTGGTGCGTTGGTGCCACCGTTCTGCTCGTGAAAATTCTTCAGCCGCTCAATAAGCTCATTTTTGGTGCCTGAGACGGTTAAGCCCCGCACTTTTAACTCCTGCTTCAGCTCTGCCACCTGCAGGAAGTGAAGAGAATGACAGGATGTGACAGGAGTTAATTAGACTCCCAGTCAGTGATCAGTGCTGAAATTAAGAGTTATTATCATAGCAGGGGATTCAACCTTCAGCTCATCCAGGTTGGGAGGCAGAGGTCCTATTTTAATTCCACTTCCGATTACAGTGGTCTGCTGATTCTGACCAGTCAGATTAGTTGATGTTGATTGAGGGGGCGTGTCATTTTTAGATGGTGACGGGCCATTGGCTGAGGCAGGCTGCTGATCAGCAGGAGGCCTAAATAAAGTGTAAAAAAAAGAATAATAATGTTGATAGTATTTAAATTTATAGCCATATCAGCTTCTCCGGCTATTACATGGCAGATACAGTATGAACATTTAACAACATTCATATTATTGTGGAAATCAATCATTCTAATATGCTGATTTATTATCAGTGTTGAAAACTGTTGTGCTGCTTAATATTTTTATTGGAACCTGTGATAGTTTTTCATGATTCTTTGATGAATAAAAAGTTAAAAAGAGCAGAAAATTAATCAGCATATTAGAATGATTTCTGAAGGATCATGTGACACTGAAGACTGGAGTAATGATGCTGAAAATTCAGCTTTGCATCACAGGAATACATTATATTTTAAAATATAAATTAAAATGATAAACCATTATTTGAAATTGCAAAAATTTCACAATATTACTGATTAAATAAATGCATTTATACATTTGTGTGTGTGTGTGTGTGTGTGTGTTTGTGTGTTCAGTAAGGACACATTCAACTGATCAAAAGACATTTGTTCTATTGAACAATTTATTAAAGGGGTCATATGATGCGTTTTCAAGTTTTCCTTTCTCTTTGGAGTGTTACAAGCTGTTTGTGCATAGATGAGATCTCTGAAGTTGCAAAGACTAAAGTCTCAAAATCAAAGAGATATTCTTCATAAAAGTTAAGACTCGACCACGCCCCCCTAAAACGCCTCATTTAAACACGCCCCCAAATCTCTACGTCACTGTGCAGGAAGATTTGAAAAACACCGCCCAAAATGTATACGCAGTGAAAGAAGCGGAACTTTTATTCTCACTGTAGTATTGTTTCTTCCGCCGGTGCCATGTCCTGGAGAAACTGTGTTTCGTTGTGAAAACGAAAGTACTGTGTTTGGGTTTCCAAAAGAGGACACAACTAGAAATCAGTGGTTCAGTTGCATTTACAACACTGTTCCAGAACAGTTCAACCCAAATATTAGAGTGTGTGCAGCGCATTTTACTGAGGACTATTTCTTGAACCTGGAAGATTAGCCTACAATGCTGGCTTGCACAAAGGCTGTTTCTATAAAGTGGGGAAATTCCAACTTTGCAAGGACAGTCTGACGCTTCTGACTCACAGCCTATAAGTACGTTTTCATATTTAAAGAATTTGCCACTGACTATTCATACGCGAGTTTTGAGCAGTGTAGAGTAGTGCTTGTTGTTTGTCGTTTCTCCGACCACAAATGCAGACATGGTAATGTTTACACGGCGCGATGCAACATGACGCGTAAAAAGACAGTATAAGTCATTATAATCAGTAATTATGTCCCTACTGGATGCAACAAAATACGGTAAGGGGCGTAACATTTCCATCTCACGCTTGAGGTATTCGGCCAATCACAACGCACTGGATAGCTGGCCAATCAGAGCACGCCTCGCTTCTCAGAACGATGAGCTTTGTAAAAATCTGCGTGTTTCAGAAAGGCAGGGCATAGAGGAGCAACAATAATGTACAGTATGTGGAAAACAATGTGTTTTTTGAACCTTAAACCACATAAACACATTGCATTACACCAAATACACAAAATAATATTCTTTTTAGCAACGTCATCTGACCCCTTTAAAGAATCCTGAAAAAATGGTTTCCACAAAATATTAAGCAGCACAATTTTCAACATCGATAATAATAAGAAATGTTTCTTGAGCATCATATCAGCATATTAGAATGATTTCTAAAGGATCATGTGACACTGATAACTGGCTGCTCAAAATGTATATTTTAAAATGTATTAAAATAGAAAAAGTAAAAAAAAAACCAAAAAACTAATATTATTTCACAAAATTACTGTTTTACTGTATTTTTGATCAAATAAATGCAGCCAAATTTCATTGAAAAACATTACAAAAATATTATTTGTTTAAAAGAAATATAAAATATAAAATAATACACGAAAAATTTAATAAATAAAATATTAACATATAATAGCATAAATCAATATATAAACAATAAGTAGTAATTTGTCAGGTACGTTTTTTGTAATGTGTTTTGCATGCTTTCTTGAAAATAAAACACAGAATTACAAAAAACATCTAAACAGTACAATAAATATCTGGCATATCTTACTTGGGTGGAGCAGGCAGGATGGTGTGGTAGTTGTAGTTTTGCTGCTGTTGGTTGATAATCTGCAGCTGGAGGAAGAGCTGCTGTTGATAGAGGAGTTTGGCGTAGGAGGAGTCGAGCAGAGGTGGAGGCTCACGCTCGGGTTTCTGGTCTGGAGGAACATACTGGTGATACTTCAGCTTCTTCACCTTTGGTTTGTTGTCTCTCACCTTCTTAGAGCGCTGAATTGAGCGCTCACTACCCACTTTGCCACCCTAAAAGAGACAGAAGGACATTAGCACGGAAGAGGATTTATCTTGTGGCATTATCGCACTTGTGCAAGAGTTTAAAACGGCAGTTCCAGCTGTCCTGGGATAAATGAGGAACTGTCACCTTTTGTAGTGCAGGAGCTTGCTTGTGGCCTGTTGTTCCATTGGTTAGTTTCTGCTGAGGGGCGGGGGCAGCTGTGTTTGGCAGTGGTGGAGGAGGAGGAGGAGGAGGAGGGGGCGGGACCTAAGAAAATCCGGAGAAGCACATGAACTTGAGGAACTCCATCATGGTTGCGTGACTGCATTCAGAGAGCACAGGCGTGTGTGTGTAAATACGACTACAGGACCAAAACATTAATGTGATTTCAAGCATACTTGTTAGCATAAGCGTGTGTGTGTGGATGTGTCTGTGTGGATGTGTAACTATTAATATATTTTGAATTAGCTTTTATTTTCATGTTTTCATTTTTCATTTTAATTTTAGTTTACGGTTTAGTACTTTTGACTTTTGATACTTCTGTTTAAGTTTCTTTTTATTTAAGTGTTTAGTCATTTAATACTTAAACTTAAATGAAAATCCATTCAATTCATTGGCAATTAGAAATGCATTAGAGATGCATTGGCTAACTAACTGAAATAAGTTGCTTATAAACAAAACAATTATTAGATGAAAAATATTTTATTATATATTTTTAATCAAATTTTTAATAAGCTTGATTTTTCAAATAAACAATAACTATTTCTTACAGTTTTAAATTTAGTTAACAAAAATGATACTGACCTAAAATGTAGCTAAATTCATTACCTTAGTCGTTCATAATAACTGGTTTAGTTTCTTTAATTTTATATATTACCATAAATGATGTATATTCAACAAGAAAAAAAATGTAGGGTGCAGTTATGCAGATTTATCATTCTATGTTTTCATATATTTTTGTTTAAGGTTTAGTAATGTTATGTGCTTTAAATTGTCGATATTTATATTTAGCTTCATTTTTATTTCAGTTTTAGTCATTTTAGTACTTAAATTGAAATAAAAATTTGCAGCTATCTGAAATAAGTTAGTTAAAAATAAAATATAAATATATTATATGAAAAACATGTATTTTATTACATAGTTTAAACTAATTTAATAAGCTTTATTTCAAATAATGAAAATCTCTAATGGTTTCCGTTTTAGTTAAGAATAACAATATTGACTATGTATGTCGACATGTAGCTAAATTAATTGCCTTAAAATACATTTTAGACTAATCTTTAACAGGCAAGTTAATCTGAATTGAGCATTTTGCATTAACTAAATAAATTTCTATGACATTGAGGTCTAAAAATTATCATTTTAAATTTTCCCACAAATTTTTTTAAAGGAACACTCCACTTTTTTTGGAAATGGGCTCATTTTCCATCTCCCCTAGAGTTAAATAGTTGAGTTTTACCGTTTTCGAATCCATTCAGCCGATCTCCGGGTCTGGCGGTAGCACTTTTAGCGTAGCTTAGCATAGATCATTGAATCTGATTAGACCATTAGCATCTCGCTCAAAAATGACCAAAGAGTTTCGACTACTTTCCCCAGACTACTTTCAGGCGCTGCGTAATATCACTGTGCCTGCTGCACCCATGGTACGGCAGCAAATTCCCTTGATTATTACGCCGGAATGAGAGTATAGTTCCTAGCCATATCGGCCTAGAAAATCGCAACTTTTCATTTTCCGTCGGTCTTCGTACACGATGTAACTACAGAAGAGTCGAGTTTTAAATAGGAGAAATATCGAAACTCTTTGGTCATTTTTGAGTGAGATGCTAACGGTCTAATCAGATTCAATGATCTATGCTAAGCTACGCTAAAAGTGCTACCGCCAGACCCGGAGATCGCCTGAATGGATTCGAAAACGGTAAAACTCAACTGTTTAACTCTTGGGGAGTTGGAAAATGAGCCTATTTCCAAAAAAAAGTGGAGTGTTCCTTTAAGTATGCAAATTGACCTAGAGCACCTGTTTTGGTGTTGTTTCATTGGCCGGTATCTCAGGTGGAGAAGGTAAGTGTCCTTGACCGAGGGGAGAGTCCTGATGAAGTGTCTGCTCCGGTGAGAACGCGTCACTGCTTTCCTCGTCAAACGAAGAGCTCTCCGCTTCTACTTTTGGAAACTCCGTCTCTGAGGGAGAGAAAGTGTAAAAAAAAAAGGATGGTTAAAATAAAACATAAAAGATTTTCACATTTTCTGAAGAAAGCATAAGTGACGTTTACCTACGCAAACCTTGCTGCCGCAACGTCAAAATGTTGAAACACAGATTTTAGTGGTTTTTAGCATGTTACTATGTGATTGCTTACAGGCTCGAGTTCTGTTCATTTTCAATTTATTTTTATTTTTGCATTTAAAAAAAGGGGTTTATTTTCAGCATTGTGCATTTGCTTTCTTTTCTGCCAGGTGTTTGATTAGTCAAGCAACAGCCCACCTCTCTTTAACAAGCTGCATGAATTAAAATATAATGTATGCCCACAGCTCAAGCATACTGTATGAGACTTCTAATATTTCCTTAAGTAATAAATAAATAAATTAAATAAATAAATAAATAAATAAAATAAAAAATGAATGAATGAACGAATAAAAGGAATAAATGAATGAATGAATAAATAAAAAATGTGGTAGCAATAGTAATAGTGAGTAATCTTAAATCATAAATAAATAAATAAAACTGCATGAAAGAAACCTCTGATCTTTAGTGCACTGCTTCCACATTTCACTTACACTGCACTAATATTGTCCCAGAGTGAATAATAAAAACTTTAAACTCCAATGCATGATATTTATATTTAATTTGAGCGTGTTCTGAGAGCGTGGCATTATGCCGATAATCATTAACTCTTTAATTAGGTTATTTAGGGATTAAAACAGTTTAAGCCATTCTGTGCAAACATCTTTCAGCATTCCTTCACTGTGCTGCATTGTGTGACGCTGCATAAACTTCACGGTTAATCGACTCATGTCGCCACAGAGTGGCGTATTCTGTATGAACACGAATGTAAATTCCCCTCTAATTAATTTAACTTGGTGTTCGACGCACACCAATCTCATTACCATAACTTTGCATTAAATTATCACCCTCTGCACTGCTGCAGGAACGTGGCGGGATATAAATATGAAGATGAATGCGCACACACCGCTAATGACGCGCTGGAATGAGCACTGGAGAGACTGTGTATGGATGTAGATTGAGGGGAAAAAGGGAATGATCCAGAGGAAATGTTGAGTGAGAGGAATATAAATGCGATTGTTAGGCAGATTTATCTTTTTAAATGGCCAATGCTGCTAATATATTTTAGACAGCAACAACTAATCAACAAAATTGATAATGACAATAAGCAACAACCAATTTCTTACGCAGTTAACAATACATTTGTGCTTTTGTTTTTCTTTAATATTTATTCTTATTCAACTGACACTTATTTATGTTTAATATGATTTATTTATTGAAAGGGAAAAAAACTGTCAGAATATATCAATTTAAATATTTATAATAAAATAGACTATCAACAAAATTGTTAGTCCATATTATAAACATTTCAATATAATTTGACATAAAATATATACATAGTAGTTAAAATTATAGTAATTACTATTAACAAGACTGTACTGACACAAGGGGGAACTACTACTCCTATTAAACAGCAAACTGTGCAGACATCTTTACTGTGGTGTGTATAATATCATGTTTCTTGCTTGAATTTAGTACCTATGATGGCTTGTTTGAGGCTGCTGTGCACTGGAAGGATGTTTTTGTGAATGAGCTCCATCGGACCGGGCCGCTGGGAGATTTTATCATTCAGATCGTCGGCTAGACGAGCTCGTTTCAGCAGAAGCTGCTTGGCCTGTAGAGACGGCTCTGCTGACGTCTCTGTATACAGGAAATACAAGCAGTTAAAAAAAAAAACACACATACAAAATCAGCCATTATGTGCATGATCACATTGTTCATGTACTTCAGTTTGAACTGTACGTACCACGTTTTAAATAAATGCATTTAAAGCACAGGCTGCATTTGAAATCATATACTTCGGAAAAAACAGCGAAAAACACTATGTGAGTAGTATGTCTGAATTCACAGTATTTATTATACAGTAGGTAAAAAGTCCCCGCTATTTCTGGTGAGATTTTGAAATATGCATACTGTGGACATTTTACCGCTGGATTTGTGAAGTGACACAACTGACACTGGTAGGTCACATGACAAAGACAACATGATGAATGTAGTACATCCCGATTACATTCATACTACTCACATTAATACTATATAGAACATAATTTTTAAACAGCCCCTAAGTTATTGGTTATTCCAAAGATGTAGCTACTCAGAGAGTATGCGATTTCGGGCGCAGCCATAGTCTTTCCATGAGGTGTGTGTCAGTGTTTGAACTGCAGGGGGCGTTATTAAAATACTCACCTTCAAGAATGTGCATCCTGACCAGTTCTGACTTCTCTGGACGACTGCGGATCTTTCTCTTCAGGTAGTCTTCGGTCTGAGATACAAGAGTAAAGTATGAGAAATAAAGTTAGAGTTTATTTTGGTTTCACTGGAATGAGATGATTAAACAAAATAAATAAATAAAAAATCTGTGAAGGACTTACCCGAGCTCGTTCTAAACTTCGTCTCTGCTCATGAAAGGATGCAGAACTTTTCAGTGCTGGAAGGCAAAAAGATACGAAGAGATATGACTATTAAATCCAAAGTTGATATATAAATGTATAAAGTTTCTCTTAAAAGGAGCTGCGAGAACAGAAAACATTTTTCGGTAAATGAGAAAAATCATAAATAGCAAACTCGTTATCTGCGTTGTGAAATGTCTTTACTGCAGTGAGGTGCAAATACTTTTCAGCTTTTTTTGGATCAGGTAAAGTGTTATTTTTGTATTAAAAAAAAGATTCAGAGAGAAAAAAAGATGCTTGTTAAAAGACCTTGATACAGGAACAACATATTACACTGCACCTCTTTACTCCAGGCACACATACGCAGTTGTACACGCAAAATCTAAAAATAATATCACAACAGGCACATCCAAGAGACAGTTTAATCCAGCAGGTTCACAGTCTTGAGTGTGTGTTTCTGCCCCATATTTAATACACCTTGAAACACAGCTTCTCTATCTGGTTCACAGTTGTCAGCACACCACGTCTCCGGAGACTGAAAGCAAAGCCTGCTGGTGATACACAGAACTGGAGATTTATGAAAATTTGTGAATGGTGCTTGGCCATGCAAAAGTCTGGGTGGTTTGCTGGACAGTCTGTAAAATTATCTCTTTCTAAATATATATTTAAATTAGTGGTGTCAAAATTAGCGCGTTAACGCATGCGATTAATTTTTTCTGATTAACGCGTTAAAAATATTTAACGCAATTAACGCAGGGGCGGGGCTAGGGTTGGCCACCCCATTCGCAACTGCTGCCTCTCTCTTTTTTCTTGAAAAGGATTGCGTTTATTTAGATGCAGAACGTCTTTATGACCACATCAAACGGGAGACGTTTCAGACGCGCTCTAACTTCGCCTCCGCGCCAGGCGCGAGTCAAACGAGCGCGGAAAAGATACTGTGCTCGTAGCGCGCGCTCTTCAAATACACGCACGCTGTAGCCTGTATCATTTCATATCAAACAGCGAAAGAAACTACGTGCATGCAATGTCCTAGTTATGCCGTCAGTTAAGGCATGAAGTTACCAAAAAGGCGATTAAAGCTGCCTTAAAACTGCGTGCATGCATACAATATCTTATATATGCGTCACATTTAAGAACATGTCTCTGAAATGGTTTTAAAAACTGTCCTGAGGCACCCCAGCACTGTCTCCCTCATCTAAAACACCCGATTCAACTCGTCCGCTCATTAGTAGAGACTTTAAGACCTGAAGTGGGTCAGAAAAGGTAAAGAGAGCTGCATGTCAGATCCGCGTCACGTTCAGCAGCAGCAGCTTTTAAAGCTATAGCAGGCAAATAAGCTAATAACCAGCTGCTGTGATTAATCCAAGAACCAAAGAAAAAAAAAGAGGAAATCAATAACTTTTATAGCTTTAATGGGTTCATCTATATTTAATTTAGAATTTAGTGTTTGGTAAGTATTCATTTTCTGTATATTTCTGCTGAAGGGCACAAGTAGCTAAATATGTAATTTTATTATAATAGGTTCATGGGATGATTGTTTTAAGTTCACTTAAATTGGAAGTTAAGTCTAATAAATGTTAAAATTTATAGATCTAAATTATACTGTAATACAGTCAATGGTTAAATATTCAGGGGAAAAAAATATTTTATAGAGACATCTTCTGTAGTATTGATATCAGTGATGCTGGCCTTCAATCATAAAAAAGATGCCATTAAAGAAATATTAAAAATATACTGTCTTTATGTTGTTTGTACATTGTACATTTGAAGATTGAATGTGAAATTATTGCAATATAAAAGTATATTTAAAAACTTTAATGTTAGGTGGGATTAATCGCGATTAATTTAAAAAAAATGTGCGATTAATTAGTTAATTTTTTTAATCGATTGACAGCACTAATTTAAATAAATTATATTGTAATAAAATATAATAAAGTAAAATAAGATAAATATAATTAAATATAAATAAATACAAAAATATCATTGTGTGTGCATGTGTGTAAATATATAAGTTCAGTTTATGTGTATTTACTTTTTTTAACTTTCATTTATTATAATATATTGATATATTATATAATTTATTTATTTAATATATTTCATTATACATTACATTACATACATTAAATTTATTACTAACATGCAAAATCATTTTCAGTTGTTGCAGATTGAAAACATTATACTTTTTAAAAAAATAATAAAATAAAATAAAAGCCTGATAGCTATCGATACAGATAAAGTTTACATCTAGAACTACAACATTTTTAACAACTGAAAGGGTTTTTCTTAAACTGTTTTTCATCCGTTCCTTTTTATAATGTTTTACTAATTACATTAAAAATAATGGTAAAAAATGGTATATGTGCTTTTTAAGAATTAAAAAGCCACAAATTCAGAAAAACAGACAAATATATAATTTAAGAAATAAATGCAATGACAGCGCGTGGAAACAAGAAAGAGTGGCCTGGAAAAACACAAAAGGAAAAAGATGAGAAGTTGTTTATTAGGAGATTCTGGTCTGCGGGTCAGAGTGGTTCACATACTGCCCACAGCAACACACAAGCTCCTTTCACATCACTGCATCCACACACAATGCCCTTTAACCCTGACCAGCAAAAACACAAAATGCAGTTATGCGCCTGAAGAGAGAACAAAAAGTGTGTGTGGGAGAGAGAAATGATGAGGTTAGTGTGAAAAACCACTTGATGTGGGTGATGTCTCATCATCATTTTCAGCTCTAACACCCCATTAAACGCCACGTCACCCAACCGCCATCTTGGTACTAGGGATTCATTATATCACTGGGGTCAAATATGGTCGCATTATCTGACAGAAAATCTTGAACAGGCCAACTACTAAAGCTGATTATGTGTTAAATGAGGATCCTATATTCACAATGGTCCTCCACTGTCAAAGACAAGGTGATTTTTGTCATTTATCTGCAGATGAGAAATTAACAAGTCTAAAAAAAGGTGAAAATTAGGGCACAGGCAGTTTGTGTTGTAAAACCTCTTATATCTGCATTTGTAGACGTCTGTAGAGGCTTTCTAGAGTATCCAATGATTTCATGTTGTTTTAGCTTATGTAATCAGAACTTCTGCAGAAAGTCCCTGTAACCACATCCCTATCAAGATTCAGGCTCAAATCTTCAGATTTCCTTTCTGAACTGCATGCTGGATATGTGATTCATCGAGCTGATAATGCAAACTTAAGTGTTTCTAAAACAGAACACGTTTCCTTTGACTAAATCACTTACAAAACAGTGTTATCAGCATCCACGCATACTAACAATGCATGGAAAAATTTATTAACTTTTCCTGAAATAAAAACTAAATTGAAAAACAAACTACACTGCAATAAAGTTAATATATACAGTCATGGCCAAAAATATCAGCACCCTTAGTAAATATGATCAAAGAAAGCTGTGAAAATTAATCTGCATTGTTCATCCTTTTGATCTTTTATTTCAAAAAATTCACAAAAATCTAACCTTTCATTGGATAATAAGAATTTAAAATGGGGGGAAATATCATTATGAAATAAATGTTTTTCTCAAATACACGTTGGACACAATTATTGGCACCCCTAGAAATTCTTATGAGTAAAATATCTCTGAAGTATATTCCCATTCATATTCACAATTTTGAGCACTCCAGGGGGATTATGAACATGAAATTATCCAGCCATGGCTTCCTGTTTCACAGAAATATAAATAGGAGGGAAAACAAAGCCCAAATTCCCTTAATCATCCATCACAATGAGAAAAACCAAAGAATATATTTCTGATGTGCAGCAAAAGATAATTGAGCTTCACAAATTAGTGAAGTGGCTTTAAGAAAAGAGCTAGAGCAGTGAAAATTCCCATTTCCACCATCAGGGCAATAATTAAGAATTTCCAATCAACAGAAAATGTTACGAAACTGCCTGGAAGAGGATGTGTGTCTGTATCGTCCTAATGCACGGTGAGAAGGAGAGTTTGAGTGGCTAAAGACTCTCCAAGGACCACAGCTGGAGAACTGCAGAAAATAGTTGAGTCTCGGGGTCAGAAAACCTTAAAAAAAAAAAAAGTGTCAAACAGCACCTACATCACCACATGTTGTTTGGGAGGGTTTCAAGAAAAATTCTCCTTGCTCATCCAAAAACAATCTCCAGCATATGGGACTGGCTTCTATGAAACTAAAAAATGAGCTTTTTAGCAGCAAACACTCAAGATGGGTTTGGTGAACACAGTGATAAAAAGTACCCCATGTGTACAATGAAATATACTGCTGTATTTTTGATGTTGTGGGCCTATATTTCTGCTGGAGGTCCTGGACATCTTGTTTAGACACATGGCATCATGGATTCTATGAAATACCAACAGATAAAAAATCAACAAGTGACTGGCTCTGTTAGAAATCTTATAATGGGCCATGTTTTGATCTTCCAACCGGACAATAATCCAAACACAAACCTCAAAAACAACACAAAAATGGGTCACTGAGCACAAAACCAAGCTTCTGCTATGGCCATTCCAGTCCTCTGACCTGAACCCTGTAGAAAATGAGTGAGGTGAACTGAACAGAAGAAGCACCGTCATGGAGCTGGGAATCTAAAGGGTCTGGAGTGATTCTGGATGAAGAAATGGTCTCTGATCTCTTGTCAGGCATCAGGCATTATAGGAGAAAATTTAGAGCTGTTAAACTGGCAAATGGAGGTTTCAAAAAGTATTGAATAAAAGGGTGCTGTTAATTGTGGCCAATGTGTATTAGAGAAAAACATTTATTTCATAATGATATTTCCCCCCATTTTAAATTCTTATTATCCAATGAAAGGTTAGATTTTTGTGAATTTTTAAAATAAAAGATCAAAAGGATTAACAATGCAGATTAATTTTCACAGCCTTCTTTGTTCATATTTACCAAGGGTGCCGATATTTTTGGCCATGACAGTACACACACACACACACATACATATATATATATATATATATATATATATATATATATATATATATATATATATATATATATATATATATATATATATATATATGAAGAGTTCAGATGCAAAACCTCTAAGTGCCATCTAAAATTTTCATTTAAAATGAGCATTTTTATCAGGCTGCTATGTTTAGGTTCAGTAATTTTACTCTAATGGCAATGTATAGGTCCTTTTCTATGCAACTAAAGTGAAATAACTGAACATAAATAAATGAGCCTGATAAAAATGTTCATTTTAGAAGAAAATTTCAGATGGCACTTAGAGGATATTTCAATAATTCAAAACTACAATATCCCTGTTTTTCGACATCAGAAAAACTGTCAAACTAAATGTACAATCTGGACTGGCAGCTGATGATGCTTCAAAGGTCAAACTGTCCTTATTCTGAAGGCTGTAATGACAGGTTTTAATGGGGGGAGCATTAATTTGAGAGTAGAAGATGGCAGCTCAGTCAAGGGTGATCAGACAAGGCAGATAAGAGCGAAAGAGTGCATTCAAGTTGACAGGAAATGCAAGCCAGCACAGGAAGTGAAAGGGAGAAGACAGTGAAAGTGGGTCTCAGGAATACTCTGAAAATGCAGATACACATTTGCACATTTGCTGGTTGCTCTTCCTTCCCGTTGGGATCCATATTTAGATCCAGACAGTTATTGGGTGAGCGCTGTAAAGATCCCCTAGGTTTCCATCTGCTGTCATTGCTGTTTATTTCTATCCTGGACAGACCCTTTCTAACCAAACGACTTTCTATATTCTCTCTTCAGAGTATCTAGTTTGCTTCATATAATCAAAAGGATTTGGAAAGCAAATGGCTTTGATGATTATAGCAGGTGTCTGACCTTTTACTAACAGATATAATGGGAAACATGGCATATATTTAAATACACTGCTTATCACCTGCTCAATGGCTCAACTGAGTGTGTGTGTGTGTGTGTGTAACCCACCCAAATGAAGAGCATGGCTAGTCATGCACTCACTATGAGTAAGAGTGCACTAAATATCTCCATCTTAGACTTATGTTTTAGCATGCAAATGTGTAATCTAAACATTCAGTGTCTGTAATACAAATCGGATTTAAAGCAATTGAAACATTTAGATTTAAATTTTAATTCTTAAAACTTAACGCTGCAGTGAGCATTTTCTGCACCACTACAGACATTCACATTTACATGTATGCATTTAGCATTCAAATAAAATTGCAAAAATAATGACTGTTTTCAAACAAGTTTCCCAAACCTACTTTCTATGATTGGTTAACGCAAACATGCCATGTTTCATTTGTCCCCGAAATTAATTTCTCAGGACACATATTTAAGTGATATTGGATAGGTAGTGCCATTTTATGCATTGTATTTAAAAATAAATAAATGAAATAAATAAATAAATAACTAAAAATCAAAGAAAGAATTAAAATAAAAGAAAAAATGAAAGTTAAAGGTGGGGTATGTAATTTTTCAAAAACGCTTTAGAAAACAGAGTTGGGGCCGAGTACCAAAACAAAATTGTAGCCAATCAGCAGTAAGGGGCGTGTCTACTCATGATGTGGAGGAGAGAGCGTTCAGTGAACAGCCGAGCGACAGAAAGATAGAGATGGCGGATAAAAAACAAAAGTGGAAAACGTCTGCGTAACGTTATGGCAAGAAGTAGGACCCGTGTAAATATCGGATCAGCTTTCCAGCGCTGGAGAGAACTCAAGGAGCGGAAGGCCTGTGATCGGACGCCGAGGTTACTTTGTTTTTTCTCGATAGGCGAGTAACACTGTGTCTACACCGGACGCGTCACGACTCAACAGCTAAAGTCTGTCCACACTGGACACGATAAAGCGACCGTTGAAAATCATTTGAAATTTGTGTCAGCACGTCATAAACAGAACGCGGCAGCAGTTTTCTGCTGGAGATTTGTCGCGCTGCACAGCATCCAGTGTAAACAACATCACTGATTATAATGACTTCTATAGTATTTTGGAGCGCCACTCGCGTCCGGTGTAGACATGGTCTAACATTGGTTTTTGCTTTGTTTCACAGAACTTATCATTGCCTGGGTTGCGTAGGCTACGTATGTGTGGGGCGGAGCTATCAAAATAGGGGCGAGACCCTTTTGGGGTAGGGGCGTGTTTGTTTTGGTGATTTCAAATATCAACATTGGCTTCCAGAAACCGCTTACCCCACCTTTAAAAAAAGAAATGAAAATAAAAGAAATGCAAAATAAAAGAAAGAATATCATTTTAAATAAATAAATAAGATTGATGTAATCAGAATTTGAGCAGAATGTCCCTGTAACCATATGCTCAAATCTTCAGGGCAGTTTTCAATGAATCAACATGACAGATGGATAGTATAGAGTGCTAAAAAGATCATTTATAAAACATATCTGACAATGAAGGAGATCTCTAAGAAACAGCTTCATAGACAGTATTTTCTATGGCATCACTGTTGCTAGTTGAACAATGTTGACAGTCAGTCAGTGTGCCAAATGAGATGCTGATATCAGCAGACACTGGGTTCAAATTGGATCACATATGCTGGAAGATACTATGGGTCCAGTATGAAGTTATTACATAAAACTACTTAGGGGAACCATCACCTTATATGAACCCTCTGCTTCTGCTTTTCTGGCTTTCATTTCTTTTTCTTTTTCTTTTTCTTTTTCTGATGATTCTAAGAAGAGATCTTAAGCAAGATTTCAGTGCTTCCATTATTGGCACGCCTTCTTAAAGGGCTAGTCACATAATCAATGTTTAATACAAATCAAACATAAATTTATGTCAAATTTATTAGTATATGTCGTGTGTATGCTTTAAAAAGGGATGCATGTAAATCTATAATCATATCATGATTTTTGAAGATGAAATTGGCACAAAAAGCATTGGAAAAACAGATATGATTAAACTTCACTACTGTAAATTAAAAGAAACGCAAAGTTTTGCAAACAATTCAATCTTCGATTAGCGAGTCCAGATCTCTGGAAACAAAACAAGGTGGTTACATGGTATCTGCATATTTGAGAGAATGAAATTAGAGAATTTAAGTCTCTAAATACTTAAAATGCAAACTTATACTCAGATGCAGATGAAGGGTCAGAGCAAAGGTCTGTTTTAAGCTCTATAGCTTCAAGCATCACATCAATCTGATCATTTGGATTACACAACTAGTGTTTCTCCACCAGATATCTTCAAAAGGTTAAGTCTAATGTTTTGTGTAGGAGTAAAGTTGGAGATCGGAGAATGGCACACATTGCAACTTACTGGTTATATGTTTCTGCCGTACATGATAAGGATTGGTAACTTGGAAACAAAAACAGGACAGATTCTGTTTGCCAGTGGTTAATAACTGCTGTTAATCTCACTGATAAAAATAAATAAATAAATAAATAAATAAAATAAAATAAAATAAAATAAAATGTGTACAGCTTCTTTGCAATAACTTCTCCAATTTTGTTCTCTTAAAAACATGGAAACACTGCTACTACTTTTTTCTTTGACATTTTAGTTATTCACGTTAATTAAATTTGTAACATGGAAGGAAACAACTTAAATTAACCATGGTCCAATAATACGAAAAACTTCACTGTAAAACTATAATTGGAGTACACTGGAATAACCCACAAGAGGTGCACGAAAAAGCGTTTAAAATGTTCTCCATGACTGCTAAATTAATCATGTACCTTTAAGTGTCTTAAGTGTTGCGTTGTTTTAAACCGTGCATCCTGTGTGGGCCAACTTTAGCGTTAAAGTCTCAGTTAAGTGTCAACAATATGCTTAACAAAAACACCTATAGAGACACTAGAATGACATGACTCAAACTTCTCGCCTGACTAAACTTGACAACCACTACAAAAAGTATAACAGAACCGTCCTGAACCTTGCTGCCCATTTGCACTGATACAAAAGTGGCTTAACCTAGACCCAAACAGCGTTAAAAGATTACTCCACCCCAAAATGTAAATTGTCATTAATCACTTACTCCCACGTCGTTCCAAACCCGTAAAAGCTTCGTTCGTCTTCAGAACACAATTTAAGATATTTTAGATGAAAACCGGGAGGTTTGTGACTGTCCCATTGACTGCCAAACAATTAACACTGCCAAGGCCCAGAAAAGTATAAAAAAACATCATGTGGTTCAACCGTAATGTTATGAAGCGAAAACAGCATATCCGTGTGGTGCGGCTGACACAGAACAGCATACGCAGTTTGTGTTCAGCGGATATTCTCCAAAATGGTGCTACGCTGACACAGAGGAGACGAATTGTTGAATAAAGTCGTTATTTTTTCTTTGCGTACAAAAAGTATTCTCGTAGCTTCATAACGTTATGGTTGAAGCACTGATGGCAGAAGGACTATTCTGACAATGTTTTTTATACTTTTCTGGGCCTTGACAGTGTTAATTGTTTGGCAGTCAAAGGGACAGTCACAAACCTCCCGGTTTTCATCCAAAATATCTTAAATTGTGTTCCGAAGACGAACAAAGCTTTTACGGGTTTGGAACGACATGGGGGTAAGTGATTAATGACAAAACTTTCATTTTGGGGTGGAGTAACCCTTTAACAGAAGCGGACACCACATTTGAATCTAGCTGCTCATACACCATCTTAGCTATGACCAATAGTAACCTAAAACTTGAGGTGTATCTTGAGGTATTAAATATAATTTGGTAATTCTTCTACAAGACATTTGGTGAGGGAGAACAAGTGTATAAAAATAAAAAGAGTAAGAGATCTGTTGAGTAATTTGGGCTAAGCTACTTTAAAGTTTTGACTTCAAAAAGAGCTTGTTCAACTTACACTGGGATCCATGTTTGGGTGAGATCTCTGGGTACTCGTTTTACTCATCATTAAGCACCCAAATCATCATGCAATCTATCTTTTACATTTTAACTAACTTAAATCAAACCATACATCTCCAGGCAACACAAGATGGAAACCTTTTTGTTAAAATCGAGCACGTAGACACCATCAGAATAGTGATGACCTGACAGTTGAGCTCAAAATGTTGTAGTTTTGAGATGAATGGGCCAACCTTTCAAGCTCAGAGAAAAACCACAATGCAAAGGAAGTTCGATTCTATCTTATGTTTACCAAACCAAATCAGCATCTTAGACAGGATGAGAGAGACTAGCTATGCCTACTAGGTCTAACCACGAAGCATCTACACTTCACCCAGATTCACATAAAGATGAAAACCATGAACCAGGTGTAGGACGAATCTTGTTCAATTAAGGAAAATGCCTCCAAAATCAGACCAAAGGAACATTGGGGACGTGCTACAAAACGTCTTGAGATCCTCAAATCTACACGCCAATAGAACTGCCTAGTAACAACAGATTATTAACTAGTACTAGTAGGAGAGTGTGAGTGCTTCTTACGTGGCATGATCCCCTGGTTAACCAGTTCTTCTCGAGTCCGTCTCTGCTGAAGTTTGAGTTGGAGCACTAGAAGAAAACAAGAAATCAAGTCAAAGATGAAGACATTTAGTCAACTATCATGGATGAAAATTGGGCAAAATGACTAATTCAACTCTGACTGCACAACAGGTTTACAAATACTCATTCTTGGGACATAATTTTGCACTGTTACGCAACAATAGGTAGATTGGTTGGTTGGTTTCAGAAGAACAAAATCAACTATGCTCATCAAACGTGCACAAATACAAAATTATACATTTCATAGAATTCAAACCCAGTAAAAAAGATAAGAGTGCTAGTATGATGCTAACAGACGGGTCTTGTGCAATGAAAACACTTTAATCTTTCAAAACAGAAGCACATCTGAAAGTTACTGTGAGGAAATTACTTGACTGTAGTTCATTACTATTCTAATGCATCAATATTTGCATGTTCGGGAGACAGCACGCTATAAACATAAGAAAATACAGCATGACAGAAGACACATAAGTTGATAAAATACCCGGCGAGCAGCTCGATCTGTCTCCTTCATCCTCCTCTCGAACAAGCTCTTCCTGACAGCCGGCAGAGAGCTTATCAGTCAGAGAGGAGCGAGTACAGACTACAACATACTTCCTCTTCCTGTTTCTGCATTCAGTTTAAAACAGAAGTGTGCGAGCCGTTTCCACGGCTTACCACAGGAAGAAAGAAAGACTGTCAATTCTATTAAATGAGTGTTTGAATCTAAATAGTGATTAAACCAAGAAACACGTATAAAAAAAGATCCTGGCACATCTACCGTGTAAAATACGATATTTAGTAGCAGCCAGAGGCTTTGAAATTTATACTACGTCAAGCAAACATCTTTACAGGTTATCTAGGTTTGGACTGAAACCTCAAAGGTACAGTCACAACAAAATAGTCGCTTGATCAAGTGATTTACCAGTAAAGCCACAAAGAGACAGCAAACTGCTTACTGGCTCATATATAAATTAACCTATAATAATTTAATTGTCATTATGCGAACAAATATCCATCAATGCCCTCAAAACAAGTCAAGCAACTATCTCTTCCGCTAGAACAAACACCAATAGTACAGCAATGAAAAATGCTTGCTGCGTGTCAAAGACTTTATCGAAACATTTATGGTGGGTAAAAATGTAGAGCCTCAGAATCGTATTTTGGTATCATCCCGCTTCAAACGTCTACGAGAATGCAAAACCAAGCCGTTCATGTAACAAACATGCAACTAAAACACCACCACAGAGGGAACGGGCTCTGTTAGATTAATAACCTGATACAAGGCTAAATCGAGCCATCTCTCGCTGTGGTTTTGGTTCTCGCGTCTGACATTTTGACACATTTGCTCCCCGGCGTCATCATTAACCATGTGGCATAGAGTCAACATGCACGAATCGAGATGTTAGAGGAATCACAAAAAGAGCTGTCAGAACATGCAGAAAAAAACTGCCAATCATACAAACAAATATTTAAACAATTTCGTCAAGAAATGTTACAAAGTATGTAATATATATGACCCTGGACCAAAAAAAACAGCCATAAGGGTCATTTTTTTAAAATTGGGATTTATACATCTGAGTAAATAAGCTTTCCACTGATGTATGGTTTGTTAGGATAGGACAATATTTGGCTGAGATACAACTATTTGAAAATCTGGAATCTGAGGGTGCAAAAAATCAAAATATTGAGAAAATCGCCTTTAAAGTTGTCCAAATGAAGTCCTTAGCATTGCATATTTCTAATCAAAGATTAAGTTTTGATATATTTACAGTAGGATATTTACAAAATATTTTCATGGAACATGATCTTTACTTAATATTGTAATGATTTTTGGCATAAAAGAAAAATAAAAAAAATTTGTCCCATACAATGTATTTTTGGCTATTGCTACAAATATACCCCAGCGACTTAAGATTTTGTGCTCCAGGGTCACATATATGACATAAAATATATGTAAAATACATAGTATTGATATGAACACACATAATTCACAATACTCTTAATATCAATACATATTTCTACAAATTATGTCTTGCACAAGTATGAGAAAAAGTATCAAATGGCAGTCATTACTGTAAAACATTTTGATGGTAATGATATGTACTTGTGACGTTAAATGGTAGCAAAGTTCAAGATAAAATCTCCTCACAATAGCATTTTATCACTCATCTGACAACTATAAAAGCCAGAAGATGTGTTTTTGAACATGGCTGATGTTGTTGAGGTCTGAACCTGTCAGCACGGGTAAATTTATTAACAGAGCGCCTACAGCACCTGTTCACATGCTGTTTGTGTTGTGGAACAGAGCCAGTGCTGCACCTGTTGTGCTGCTAAATTGTGATCTGGATTTAGGTCATCACAACAGCTGATGGGCTGCTGAATTTTGATCTGGTGTGAGGTCACTAAAGATGATCGGGAGGTGAAATCGAGATGGCTGGCAGGAGGTGTGCACAAGCGTTTCAGGAGGACAACGGTGCTAACATACACACTAAACCTCAACGTTGTGAGTTAATGATTGGAGCACCCACTGTAAGCAAGAGAATTGAAGCCGATGACTCATAATTGCAGTATTAGGGATCTAAAGTTGGTCCGGGAAAATTGTGTGTGTGTGTGTGTGTGTGTATGTGATGTGTGAGTTTTCCTTCAGTGTCAGAGTGAGATACTGCAGCACAAACTACTGCCAAAACACATCATCCACACTGATATAGCAATGTAATTTCATCCTCAGAGACCTGAAGAGTGAGAACAAAGGCAGAAAATAAAGGGATGTACGTCCTAACTAAGCTCTATCAGGTCCTAACTTCTGCTCTATCATGGGTTTGACATTTCCCCAAATGAAACATTGAAAAATGCTGCAAGATGCTGCTGCTAAATAATCCATTAAGGCACGTTTACTATATAGTTTAACACGGTTTAACATAGTTTTATGGCTTTTACCCATGTGTAGAACTTATTTTCTTACATATTTACATATAAAATATATTATTTATCTGTAAATATTAAATAAATATTACATGGGTAAATAAAAGTAGTATAGATTATATTTTATATATGTAATTACATGCCATGAAAACATTTGCCATAAAGTTAAATGGTGAAATTGTCTAATATATGAAATTATAATGTTAAAATTACCATTTAATGAAGCAGTATATTTTTTCTTGAACTGAATAATGCTAAAATAAAAGCGACCACAAAAATGAATAAACTCCTTACTTGCTGCTGATTAATAGTAGGTAGGCTAGTTGTTAAAGGAATAATTTACCCAAAAACTTAAATTTTGTCATCATTTACACAGCCTCACGGCATTCCAAACCTGTTTAAGTTTCTTTCTTATGTTGAATACAAAAGCACATATTTTGAAGAACCAAACAGTTGTTGGTCCCCATTGACTTCCATAGTAGGGAAAGACATATGGAAGACAATGGGGACCAACAACTGTTTGATTACCATCATTCTTCAAAATATCTTCTTTTGTGTTCAACATTAGGAAGAAACTCATATAGGTTTGGAACGCCATGAGGCTGTGTAAATGATGGCAAATTTTCATTTTTGGGTGAACTATCCCTTTAAGTGTAGGTATGAGGTAGCATCAAGGGATTTAAAGTATGATCATGCAGAATAAGGCATTAATATGTGTTTTATAAGTAATAATTAACAGCCAATATGCTAGTAATATTCATGCAAATAAGCAACTAGTTAACAGTGAGAATTGGTCCCCAAACTGTCCCATCTGTCAAACGATCAAGATCAAAGTTCAACAATGCCAGGATATAAACTGATCTGACCCTTGTAAATGAGTTGTTAACTTTGTGTTTGTCACTACATATCTCACAGTTAAACTAAGCTCACAATGCACGACTTATGGTGTGTCTGGAATCCCTCCATCTTTCTCCGTAGCTTGTTCTCCATACGTTTCTATTTGAGTCCTCACAGTCATACTGTACCTGACACTCAATCTGTGTGGCAGGCCGCTGAGCTGCTGCTGAGTTATTGAGGATATCACTGTAAATTACACCTCATGTCTCAAATTGCGACCTGCAGGACACCTAAATGTGCTGTTCAAGCATGTGTGTGTGTGTGTGTGTGTGTGTGTGTATGAGCTGACGCTTCTTCATCCTGGATTGTGGGAATGTCGTCGCTCTGGTTCCCTTATCGCCCATGGCATACCATGCACAACACGTGCAAACAGCTCAGTGGACCATGCCTGCTGTTTACAGGTCTCACTAGCTTATAAAATATTCAATAATACAACATCATTGCTCACATTTGATCTAATTACATCTGACTGCTAATCCACAGCAAATTTAAAATCTTTCAACACACTTAGTCGATGAATGCATCTCAGAATTGAATTCCTGTCATCATTTTCTCACGCTCCAGTTTTTCCAAACCTGTATGAATTTCTGTTCTTCTGCTGAACACAAAAGAAGATATTTTGAAGAATGTTGTTAACCAAACAATTAATGGTAGTCATTGACTTCCATAGCATTTTTTTCCCTCCATACTATGGAAGTCAATGGGGTACATCAACTGTTTGGTTACACACATTCTTCAAAATAAAGAGTAAATGATGGTAGAATTTTCATTTTTGGGTACACAAACTCTTAAGCAAGACTTCATTGGTGGCGAAAGTATAGTTTACACAAAACGGTGTACCATTACATGGTAATGAAACCATGTTGCAGTGTTGTTATTGTTAACTAATATTATTTATTTATTTATTTATAAACATAAATATTAGATTAAAAAGTAAACTAAAAAAAACTTTTACTAATAAATACTGTAACCGTATTAACAGTACATAAATAATAATAAAATAACACTGTAAAACTCAACACCACTATGCTAAGTTGGTTGCCGGGGTGTTGCCAAGCAGTTGCTATAGTATTCTAAATGTTCTTTGTGGTAGCTTGCTGGCCCACAGGTTTATGTGATTCTTTTCTCAATTTTTATCATCTGCCAGGCCAATATTGTAAGTTTAAAAGCTTAAAACAGTAATAACACACCCCACAAAGCCACACAATTTGAGATCTCAATATCTGTAACACAAACGGTGCAGGTCGAGCTAATCAAAGTTGAATTGACTTAGGGGTCTTTTCAAACGCTCGCTAAAGTTTGTTGGTCTGAACGCACACATGCAACATGACTCCACACCTTCTCTCAGACTCAGGCAGGCACGCCGCTCACGGGCCAATCGGACGGCTTGTTTCTTCACGCCGCGGCTGATTGGAGCAGATCCAAAAGGGGTGGGGCTGGCGTGGAGCCACGAGCTGGTGTCCAGCATGCTGGTCAGGTTTTTTTAAAAAGATTTCAAAAGGTCAAAAAGAAGTGCTATAGCGCTTTTCCTTCAAAGAGACGCTGAAGTTTCTAACTCCAAAAACTTCATTCAGCCTTTGTGTCTTTCATATTTCGCCTGTTTCAGTCATTCACTCAGAACTGCTGATCTGCTAACAGGAATCCAGATGAGAGAAAAAGAGAGTGGAAGATGATGGAAAATAAATAAATAAAAGATATCTGATGAGAAGAAACAGCCACATCAAAGATCCAGAGCTCCTGCTGTTGCAGAAGCAGCATGGAGACTGAAGTTATCCGCAGGGAAAGGTGTGTGTGTGTCTGTGTGTGACAGCACTACCGCACAACCACAGCTGTTCCTCAAGTCATTCAGTCCACACACACACACACATACACACACACACACACACACACACACACACACACACACACACACACACACACACACACACACACACACACACACACATTTGTGCTGAGTAGTGTGTGCTTTATTAAAGCAGCCCACTGCACTCAATGACCTCTCTCTGCTGAGAGAATGATACACACAAACGCACATTTGCAGTCACAGAAGTGTTTCTCTCAATATGAATATATATGGCTGAAATTAAAATCTGTGAAATATGACTTCCTAAAAATGTGCAGATTTCTGGCGGCTGCATGGAGAACATCACAATTGTCTGGTGGAGCTATTTAAAGCTGCTGTATTTATGGAAATGTATCCAAAGTCTATCTGACAGCCACACCTCACCGCTAAGGTGTAAAATCGCTCCGTTCGGCAGGTGTTTTAGGAGCCTTTTTTAGCAAATGCGGCGCAGACTTATTCCTGTGGCACATTTGGTTTTACACGCTGAAGTGTGAGGGTGTAAAATATCCTTGGAGGAGACAAATCAAGAAAGATGCGTGCATTTTATAGATAAACTTAGCACTTAAGAAAATGTGATAGCTCAAGGGTGACAGAAATGAGGAACTGCATTTTAATGAATAAAATGTGTGTATATATAAACAGTCCTGTCTCCTGCATCATGAGTTACAAATGGAGTCTCAGTGTTGTTAATGTTAACTAAAACAAAAACTAAAACAATTAAAAATGTTTTTTGTTAATTGAGATAATGCTGAAACGAAATAAAATATCATTATTATATGGAAAAAACGGATCTACTGCAATGAATGGGTGCCGTCAGAATGAGAATCCAAATAAAACATCACAATAATCCACACGACACCAATCCGTCAGTTAATGTCTTATAAATTTAACAGCTGTGTGTTTGTAAACAAATCCACCATTAAGATGTTACTCAGACACCAACTGAAATTTACACTTAGAAAATTAATGGCATTGGATAAGATAACAACTATATAAAAGCATCCAAATATTCTTTTTGTCTTGACTGTACAGCATAGAGACAGAACATACTCTATGTCTTCTGTAATCACACATATCGCTAAAACAATTAGATTTATTTCAAAAGAATTTTTCAAAAAGTCTTACAAATCATACATATAATGAAGCAATAAGCACCAAACTCTTATACAACATTATGCAACTCATTTCCAGTTCCTTTACAGAAAGTGCAAGTGACATTACAGACAGAGTAGAGTGCATGTCTCCAGCCAGACCCTTCTCACTAGGGCCGATCCATTAGCCTCAATGAGGCACTTAAAATCAGGTCGCTCACGGCTGGTTAAAAGCATCTGCTAAATGGCTACTCACATGCCAGACTGTGTATATAGTGTAACTGATTTCAGGCTGCCCAATACTTTTCCAGGATTAAAAAAAAAAAAAGTGCTGAAAAGATCCACTGGGTGGCAGTAGTGACACCTCACAGATAACATGGCTCCTACAACTAGATTTTTAATCTGAATTTCAGTCTTTCATATTTAGAGCTTGTGGGATGTGAGTGTGGGTGTTTACACAGATTAGTCATGCAAAATAACACTAGAAACCATTATTAGCCAGGGGCTGGTCACCATATCCTAAACACAGTTAATCAGCTTAGCCATGTGCGAGCATGTGCACGTTTGCAGATCAGAACACTAAGCCTATCATATCAAATCATAACATTATGTCTATGCCTAATTGTGCATGTTAGTGAAAGTAAATTTATTTGTTCTGATTTTGGTAACACTTTACAATACAATCCATTACTTAGATGGATACCTCACCCAAAAATGAAAATTTAACTTATCTAGGATTGTCTTAAGTTTTATTTCCTCCATAACTCCATGTGGTGACACTGACATATACCGTACATGAAAAAATCTTCTCATTAAGCCACCCAGACAAAAATATGAGGAACAAAATCAGTCCTGACGTTGTTCTGACAGGCGGCGTTTCACAGAGCGATGGAGACTGACTTGTCTCATATACTGTATTATGCAGCGAGTGACACAATGACCTGCACTGATTGCCAGAAATGCATAAGGAAAAACAGCTAAATAATTCCAGCATGACTGAAAAATAATTTGAGTATGAGATATATTTATGACAAATAAGTTCTCAATTCACCTGTTATTGGGTAGTGTGGCAAAAAGTTAATTTTAGACCATCAGCTTAACTGTACAGTATATATGCAAGTTGCTTGATAAAAATAAACAGCGTACAGTATGTTTACCTAATTTTGAACAAGAAATTAAAAAAAAAGAAGGTAAATTTATAGAAGCAATAAGCAACTCTAAACTGTACATTACTGTGATTTTACCAGCAGTCTGTACCTAGTAACAATTTGGCTCTAGATTACTATAAAAAATAAAATCCTAAATGTTTTTAATACTATTTACGCATCAGAAAATTCTCTAAAGTCAGTTACTATACTTCAAAAAAATAATGGGACATCTGTCATATTGGTATTGTTTATTACATAAGTAAAGCTTATGAATGCTGTGTTCACGAATGCTACAGTCTGAGTTACTGAAGATTCTGTGGTCTTCAGATTTATTAATTACATGCAACTGTTTTTGCATTACAATAAGCTCACCACTCTTCCTCTCATGAATAGGAAGCAAGCTGGAGGCGGGCTGAAGCGACAGTTCTTGCAGCTCATTGGTTACGGCGTCACTCTGTGGACTGGAGGCGGAGCCTGTGGTATCAGTAGGGGCAGTGAGACTGGGACTTGACTCCTTCCCCATAGTCGCCATAGCCAAACACAGCCCTAAAATAAAAAGAAATAACAGTATTAAAAATAATTACAATAGTCATTCATTGTTAACCTACTTTAAGTTAGTATTTAGTAGGCTTGTGTAACTTTAAAGGGAACAAAGTGTAATTTGTGACAACATTTTTTCATGTACAAGGATATTTTCCAGGAAAATGTACAACATTGTGAATATGACCTTTAGTTACATAACAAAGAAAAGGGGCATTCTACTTGGAGAGAAAATGTGTGTGTGTGTGTGTGTGTGTGTGTGTGTGTGTGGTGTTGTTATATGATCTCACTGCAACAGAAAAAAAACAGCGGTAACAAACTCTGCTGCAAGCATTTTAAGCAGATGACAAACACCATCACCATGGTAACATGTTATAACACTTCACATACAGAAAGCGTAACACAAGTAGCATCTCTGCAGTGACAGATTGTGAAGGTATCTGACATAACATCACCCCAACATTGAGTCACATATTCAGTCACGGCCACATCTGCTAATGAACTTCACCATTTCCAACAATCAACTGCCATTTCAGAATGTTTGCAATATCTGGAACACTTCAATGTTTTAAAAAAGATCATTTTAGAATGTCTGCAACATCTAGAATGTTAAAATGTTCAAAAAAGATAATTGTAATATGTTTAAATGTAAAGGGAAAAAAAGAGAATTTTACAATGTCTGCAACACCTAGAACATTTGAATGTTCAAAAAAGAATTTTGGAACGTTTGCAACATCCAAAACATTTGAATGTTCAAACGAGAGTTTTTGAATATCTGCTACAACTAATGTTTGAATATTCAGGAAAATGAGAATTATAGAATGACTGAAAAAAAACATCTAGAGTGTTTGAGTTAAAAAAAAAAAAAATTAATTTAATATAAGGATAATTATTCACAATGTATGAGTGTGTGTTTGTAACATCCAGGAAGCATAAAAAAATATTTAACACACAACTCACTTCTTTAAAGGAACTTTCATACCATAATGTAATCATTAAATCACAGATTTCTCTTCTTTCAGAGAAATTCAATAAAAACCTCTCAACTTTCTTCGAGCTTGCTTCCATCAGAACTGATCTCAAGTTACAAAAATCCCCATTCAAAAAAAAATAAAAAATAAAAATTCAATGTCAGATCTTATTACCTTGCTTTGAATAACAGGGAAATTGCATGGTTAATTCAGCTATTTACTGGGAAGTTGCAAACGTCAACAAAGCTGCAAACTCAAGCACAGGAAAGATATAAAGTAGTTCAGCTCATTTATTTGGTAAAGCCCAATTAATATTAAAGCAATATTTAATGAAGATTTTTCTTAATTTGAGTCTAATTAGGAATTTAAAAAAGACGACCATATTAGTGAGTGAGTTCTATTAGTGAATTCCATTGATTCAGTGGGGCTTTTCACTGAGCTTTTGGAGAAAAAAACCAAAACCAAAAAAAACACCCAAAAAACCCGGAAAGTTGTGATAAAACAAACACTTTGTTGCAGAACAAGAGAATTGGTTTTGATAGAAAGATTGTCAGATGTTTTCAGAAAAGTATTACTCTCTACAGGATTTGAATACAGAGCAGATAACAGCTTAGTCATGTGCAGAGTGATTCACACACACACACACACACACACACACTTCGTTCTCACCAGGCCATCTGAGCAAAACAGTGCTGCTGGAATCTATCGCCATGGTGATGAATGATGTCACGATTGGGAAAACGTGATTGACAGGTGCATTCTGTTTACATCTCAGATTCTCAACATTGCAATTGCTTTGCAAAGTCATTTATTTTTCCCTAATTTCCTTGTTTTTCTTCCCTTTTGTTTGGTTCACAGAACATTTCTGGGTAGTAATACTAAAAATATGAGTGGGAGTATTTTGTGGCGAGTAAAATGTGCTGAGAGCGATGATGAACAGAGGGAAGTGTTGGGAAAAGGGACCGCAAGATTCTCACATGTACTGATGGGGACAGAATATTAAGCAGCAAAAATGGTTTTATTTTATTTATATATATATATATATATATATATATATATATATATATATTCTCTCTGACATCTTGACTGTACAGCTGAACACCACACTCACGGATCACAGATGACGACACAGACTTTGCTATACACTTAGACGAAACGTATATAATTTATTGATCATTACGGGAAACTGATGGTCCAGTGCTGGGAACATATTGCACTTACTGACATCATAATCGTACATCACTGCTGACTCGAGGCAGACATTACAGACTTTCCAATACACTGTTTTACTACCTCCCAGTCAAATGATCTTTTAAGTCCAATTAAAGTCACATACGTTGAGGTTTTGGCTACTTTTTAGGGTGAGGAATGGGATCAGGATATGAATTAAACCCTAGCATCCAGCATTAACACCACGGCTCAACATGTGTTGCATTTTGACTTGTGGATTCCCTCAGGTCTTTGAATTGTAAAATTGTGGGCAGGTTTCTTATTTTAGCTTTCGTGGTCAGTCCGTTTGCTTTTATCTGGGTCAGAATGCAAAACATCGTTCCCTCTGGGATGAATGCTCTCTGACGGTACCATCAGCTTCAACGGAAGGCAGTTAGATGGTTTTTCTGTTTACCAAGCTAAACAAGTGAGGCACAGACAAGCAACAACAGTTTAAGACTACACACTTCACCCAAAAGATGCGGTCACTGGGTCAGAATATCATGCCGTCTGCCTGGTGCCTCTGCAAAGCGGCAGCTGGCTAATCCATGCCAGGTGCGGACAGGCCAACTGCTTGGTACTCACCCAAGTGGCACACCTTGCCAACTGACTTTCAATCGCACAGTCAAGCAGACTAATACTGTTATTCTCTCTGAGATACATCAGATTACAGAAGCAAAATGGGTTGTGAATGGCATTTCATATTGACTTTGACTACTATAGGCTATGGCTAACAAGTCTGCAACCATAGTGGAGAGTACTTCACACATATGCAATTTACTTAGTATTGTAACATAGCATGAAGTGAACGTCTTACAATTAGAGGATCTGGAGGGATGTTAAAACAGAGCTTCTGAGAAGTGTAGAAAACATCAGGGTTTTGGGAATTGCATACGCAGCAGCAAAACACACACGAGCAGATGTGAGGGGGAAATACCCAGAGGTGTTTACGTGCAGGTGTCTGTGATTCGGTTACCTGATTTATTTCCTGCTTTAAAAAATCCAACGTAATTCCATGTCAGGTGTGAGGCACCATTACCTGAAAGAAAGAAAAATAGGAAAAGAAAAAGCAAAAAATTAGCTAATAAAACAACAGCTATAAGATCTATTTACTTAGGGGCATTAAAAAGAATGTTCAATTTGTATTTTGCAAAAAAAGTTGTTTTTATTTATTAACTAACACATTTTTATATTTGTTAGAAATATTTAAATTTATTTATATTTTATTTTAAGAAATATGTTATTATTTATTATAAATAATCATATATTTCATTCCCTGCTACGTTTTCTTTACAACTTACTTTTTTTTCATTTTAACTAGAAGCTGGAAATGATAAAATATAACTTCACAATTTCCTAAAGTTTTGTTGGAAAATGACACATACCGACTGCTTCATAGTTTTCAACATTTTATAAAAATGATATTTCTAAGATAAGTCATTTTTGCGGTTTCCGTAAAACCTCATCTATGTTAGCCAGCAAGATAACATGGTTGCAAATTCTACTGATTTGTCATCAAGCAAACGTGAAACACTTCACACAAAGCCAAATGCATTTACAAGATCAATGACTCTAAAATGTTCAGTATCAACCACATTATTTTAGCATACTATTAAAGTATTTATTAATATTTTGAATTAGCTTTTATTTTTATATTTTCCATTTTCATTGTAATTTTAGTTCAAATTTGAATATTTTCTTTATTTGCTTTTGTCACGTCATATTTCTCTATAGATTTAATTTATTTTCATTTCAGTTTTAGTTTTAGTACTTCAACTTAAGATTGTTTATTTCTGTTAGCTGCCAAATCAACATTTCTAACTTCAAGTTCTCTAAGTTCAAGTTATATTTTATGTCAGCTTTATTGTAATTACCAAGAGATTTTTAAGTTTTGGTTAACGGGCCTGAAACTCTCTCACACTGGCCCTTGCACAGCCCTATAGTTTTACTTTTTAAAACACAGAAGTTTTTGTTGCACAGAGGAATGTTGGTCTCAATAAAAGCTCCATCAACAACATGCCACAGAAAATAATTTTGACTCATGCTTCAGCTGCACAAAGATAGGAGGACAGGACTGTTAACATAGACAGAAATCCACACACTAGAATTATGTCGATAAACTATAACCACCTAGAACAGCAGTTCCACTGCTAAACTGACCATTTAGCTAGATGACAAACCAAACACACATATTTTTATGTGGAAGAATTAAGTGCTTTATCAAAAGTACAAGTTGCACATTTCTGCTGTTGATAAAACTGAACTTGTTTTGAACCCGGAACATTCCTTTGAAACCTGAGCTGCAAGACAAAAAACATAAACGTGAGAATGACTAAAAGGACACAGACAAAAGAGACAGGTTTTATCATTTTAAGATGGTTTATCTCAAAGTTTCCTCTGTGAGATGAAGCAGAAGTTTTGTCCTACTTTATTTTGTCGCTATGAATCATAAGCTGACCTAGTTTGTACACACACAAGTCATGCTTGTTGATCATATACCGTGTTATTACTGTGTATATGTGGAATATGGTGTATTCATGTTTCCATCCTGCAGTTAAAATGCTGATTTGACAGAAAGAGCGATCAATAAGTCTCATGCGTCATGCAGTACATCTCAAGACACTTACAACAGAACCCTGAACCCTAACAAGCTTAAAAAGCATTTGACTTAAAGTACTAACGTTTATGCAAAACAGGACATTACACTATTTTTTTTATAAAGCTATAATGCAGTTATGTAGTTCAAATGCATCTTTATGACCATCAGCCTCAAACAGACAAAAATAAAATAAAGTCTGACGGTACTACCATGGTACACTAACACACCTTGGAACTACAGTATTCATACATTGTGGTATTTACATGGTAGGACAATACCTTAATGTCAAAGTGTAGAAAACATGGTATTACCATACCCATACCATTCTGCTTTTAACCCAAAGGCAAAATAACACACTTAAAAGGCTGTGAACAACATATGTTAAGAGCTATCATGACATGCCAACCCACCTAATGATAGATGCATGCAATAAAAGAATAAAAATGATGCATGTTACATAACAGTCCCACCTTCACAGCATCAGGACCACAAGCACCCTCTCGTGCCCACTGTGGCCAAGGTGACCTGTATCCCCCATAACCTTCAGTCAAACGTTTGACAGCCCCAAAAATATGCTGTCTCACCTAGCAAGTAACCTGACAAGCAAACTCAGGCCATGTGCTTGCTGCTCCCAACTACACAGTACAACTTCCAGCAAGCTCATAATGCAATATTAAACACCCTGAACGCATTCGAATAAACAACTGCGCATGCACAGCGGCTGCGTGCCAAACCAAGTCTTAAAAATAATAAGTTTAACAGGTGTCTTACTTTACAGTGCTTGATCCATCACATCTATTGCTATTCCACTGGTCTGCACTCCACTAATCGTTTCCGATATCCAGTAAACTTCAACCGGAACCCCGCCTGTTTTTAGGACTCATCCAATAGTGGGCGAGGACTCTGAAGAATGGCATTGCGGATAGCCAATAGGCTCATTCAGATGACTTCCGCGACCGCACTAAGCCAATCACTTCGCTGCTCGGTGTTCTCGGTGGAACAAGTGGACCAATTAGAATGCTCACCGGTTGTGGTGGAACGCTCAGCGTTGAGATTCTACCACAGATAAATCTGTACCATGATAATTAGCATGTACATTATTTTTGATACAGTTAACTTATATTAATTTAAATAGTTTCAATTTAATTCATATTTAAATACTATTCTTTAAAGTGTACAACTATCTCTAATAACACAAAAACATTTTATTTAGGTTTTATTTTTTTGTTTGTTTTTCTCACAATGGAGGATTCGGCTTTCTGAGCACTCAGCAACCCCTGAAGGAAGACAATTTATTGCTTAACAACATTAGTAGTAGTAGTAATAATAATAATAATAATATGTGTAATAAGTAAAAACATTTTTATAACTAAATTATTTGGATTTATTTTAATTAAATTTTTTTTAATACATCACTTAATCATGGGGACATGAAAAGTTAAATTTCCTTTTGACTGAGAGTTTTGAGTTGAAGTACAGCACAAAAGAGGGATCTTACTGCCTCCTGGAGGCCAATTTATGCAATTGTCTGTTTTTCTGACCCTATTAAAATGTAGGTTGCTTCTCTTGAAAGCAAAGATAAAAAATAAATAAAATAAAATATATAAAAAGCACAACAATCAATGTTATACCACAATTATTTTATTGGAGAAACATATTATACAACTTTATGTGACATCAATTATAAAATCTACAGCAAGTAGTCATTAATGAATAATCTAAATTATTTGTATTTTGAATCATCTGACTGGCCTTGGGAGTGTGATTA
Organism: Tor tambroides; assembly: GCA_021397915.2. NCBI lineage: Eukaryota > Metazoa > Chordata > Actinopteri > Cypriniformes > Cyprinidae > Tor > Tor tambroides. The sequence continues at coordinate 105,766 of JAFVLL020003879.1, forward strand.
TTAATAAATATTTTAATTAATGTTAATAAAACATCCACATTTTACATTCATACATAAATGTAACTGTATGCATTCTAGTACAGTGTGAACATCAGTGCTGAGAGAAATGATTTTACTATCTAATTTTCAGTATGGATTCCCATGAGTCTGTAGATAAAGCATGCACTTGAGCCTCAGTGTCTTCTGTGTGCAACATTCATGATGATTCATGAGAAACCGAATCACTAACTGGTTATTCTACATGCCCTTATCAAGAAAGATTGAACAAAAAAAGTTATTTTTATGTCCAGACTGTAAACATTTCAGGTTAAAAGTCCATTACAGTCTCAGTGGCTTTGTGTTGTCAAGTAAAATCAAGTATCACCTACACAGAACCAGAAAAACTAGTCTGGAAGTTGTTTTCGTGTGGTAAACTGTATCAGTACCGGAAGGCTGAACTAAGATCAGGCTCCAATGTAGACAGCAATGATCTTACAAAACAGATCCGTCACATGCATCATTTTCTTTTTGACACTATGTAAACCAGTCCAGATTGGTTGGTATTCATAAACAAAATTAGTTAAATACTGACCAAGGTACTGACCTATTAAGGCAATTTTGCATTAAAGAGTACATATTGCATTAATTATTTAAGTGGGATTGATTTCAGTACTATTGTATACATCCTATTTGTGATAATTATTTATATGAATGCACTATCAATCAGAAGTTTGGACACACTTACTCTTTCTTTTAGTATTTTCTTAAGAATTTCTGAATAATAGTAAAGTCATTAAACTATGAAATAATGGAAGTGAGAATTAAAAAACAAAAATGTCCACATTTTATCTTCCTTGAAACAGCCACATTTTATATCTAGTTTATACTGTAAATATTGTAATATATGAATCAGTGTTATTTTAGTATTATGTATATACTAATAAAGCATTATTAATATTGTAAATTAGCTATTGTTTTATATTTTCAGTCTTCATTCTAATATTACTGTTTAAGTGTTTTTTGTTTTATTTCTATGTAGCTTTTTAGTTTTAGTCATTTTTGTACTTACAGCATAATTATTTACTTCAGTTAGCTGCCAAAGCAACATTTCTAATTTTCGTTTTAATTTCCACCCCTAATATTTATATTTTATTTTCTTAATAATATTATATTTATATTTTAATATTGATATTTTATTTATTTCAATTACCAAAGCCTATAGATCACAATGTTTTAAAGATCATGAGAAACACAAACTGAGTCAAGTGTGTCTAAACTTTTGACTGTTCCTGTCTATTTCGATCATATATATATAAATAAATAAACATATCAATTAAACATTTTTTCATAACACAGGTATACTCAGTTCCTATGACATCAGCTAGCTAATAAATATCCTGTGAGAGGTCAGTGGGCCGTCATTGTGCGCCTGACCCCCATGATCCTGAAGGTGGTGTTGGCGATCTTCTCATACAGTAAGAACATCAGTGCGGCAGTGAGGACCGTCTGAAGCAGCTTTGCCTCCAGGCCTTTAAACAAACCCAGCACGCCCCACTTCCTGCAATAAATCAATCAACAAACATCTCAGTTTGAGCAGAGGAGTTCAGATGTCACCAGAAGCCAATGAATCACTTGATAATAACTTGTGTGACAGCTACTGAAAATGAACTGCAGAGTGAAATATATTTGCACTACACAGGCAAAATGAGGTCAGGTGAAATGTGTGTTATTCTACCTGACTCTGTTGATCAGCAGATACATGACAGATCTCAGGCTGTTCAGGAGTTTGGACTGATCTGCGGGCTGCCCATGCTGTCCAAACTGAACACAAATGAGAACGACAGATAAAACAGACAATATTACCCGAACACAAACAAAACTGAAGCTTCAGAAAAAGTGTGGTTCTTTGGTTTCGTCTATCACAGCAGATCTGAACTAATGGATGGAAATGCAAATACTAAAACTAACCATATAACCACGCATAGTTTAGAGAGCGAAAAACCAAAGCTTAAAAGGAAGTTACTTATCTATTGCTGTTGACATGAAGGTGGTCACATGTCCAGTCTGTGTAGTTTTTAGGTGCAAATTCATCTGTGATTTACATATGTGACAAATGTTTTTATTACTGTTCTTTAATTTATTCCTGTGATGCAAGTACCCTAGCAACTGCCCTAGCAACCACACAGCAACACCCCAGCAATCATCCCGGGTACCCTAGCAACTGCATTGCAGCACCTTAGCAACCACCTAGAGTACCCTAGAAACCACACAGCAACACCCTAGCAACCACCCGGGTAACCTAGCAACTGCCCAAGCAACCACCCCAAGTACCATAGCAACCACATAGAAACACCCTAGCAACCACCCCAAGTACCCAAGCAACCACACAGCAACGCCTTAGAAACCACCCCGCGAACCCTAGCGACTAACTATCTATCTATCTACCTACTATTGTTTATTCAAACTTCTTCACATGAACACCTTCAAACTGCAAGCTTTTAAAACTGGTCTTTATTTCTTTCAAAATGTCTTTCTCACCGAACCCAGACTTCTGAACTATTTTATACAGTATATAAAATCAGGGTCCTGAAGCGAAACCAGGTGAGAACCAATAATCCAATATGCATGATATGAGCTGCTTGGGCAAATATAAACCAAATGTGTTCTGGTCTTACCCGTAGAACAGACTGAACTGTCTGTAGAGGGTAGGTTATGGTGGTTGCAACTGCCTTGGCAACGGCTCCAATAAGAAACACCTCCACTGAGGAGAGCTGTAAACAATCAGACAGAAATACAGTGAAAAATAGTCAAGTTGAACATTGACGAGTCTGTCTTTCCTCTACAACACTGATAACACTGTAAGTTGTCATAGATTTAGTTAAATTTTCATGTTCTTTCAGTCGTGTAAATTGTGCGGTTTACATTGCATCTCCGTTATCACGAAACCCACGACATGATGACAGAATGTAGGTTTTTGTGAGAATAAACCTGATAAATGAACACACTGAACACTCATTCATGCTGTTAACACAGAGGAAACCGCACATTAAAAGTCAAACCAAAACCCTGATGTGTTCTAATTTAAACTTCAATGGACTGTGACATCATCCATGGTTACCAAGGAGTTACATAACCATATTTCTGTCGCTATGGTAACAATGCACGTCTACGGCCACATGTAGGGCCGTTTACTCATACTGGACAGATGCTTGCACATGAACACTAATCTAAATGAGCGAATCATCATCTGCATGCTTTTTAATATCAGCAATGCTGTAGTTACTGTTTCCCAGGCAACAGAGATCTTGTGAATAGACTCAACTGTTTATTCATATGTTGCCATAATTGAGTATGCAGAGAGATAATTCAAAGTTTTTACATTACTGTATTTGCTTTAATATTGTAAAAGTTTCTTATCATGAATTTTAGGAAATTATAAACCCTAAAAACTGTTCTGGGATCAGCAGCCTGCTCTGACCTCTCTGTGGACGCCCCTCGTGAGCTGCCTCTTCAGACCCTCGTAGATCATGAACTGCACGGCTGGATTGAGCACCAGCAGCAGGGAGGGAAACGTCCCGTTCCATAACGCACCCACTCCTTCCTGCTGCATGATCTGTACAAACGCATCTAAAGAGAGACGGATCATCTTATATCATCACTGGACACACATTTGAATTAAAGGCAATGAAATGAAGATCAAGTATGATGTCTTTTAAAATTACCAATAATTCCATTGTAGTGCGTGGGCTGTATGTCTTCATTTCTGAATTTTGCCCCCTGCAGTTTCAGTCTGGTATTGACTACCCAGAGCGGAGTGGTCACAAGAACATTCACTACACCTAAAGGTAGACAGAAAAGCTTAGCACATATGAAGATATTTTGAAGAATGTAGGTAACCGAACAGTTGCTGGTAGCCATTGACTTCCATAGTATGGAAAAAAATACTATGGAAGTCAATGGGGACCAACAGCTGCTTGGTTACCAACATTCTTCAAAATATCTTATTTTGTGTTCAACAGATAAAAATAAAAAAATAAATCAATTAAATGACAAATTGTGCTAAAACATGATAAATTGACAAATAAAAATGTTGAAAAGCGTTTTGCTGCTTAATATGTTTGTGGAAATCAATCATTTTTTTTAAGGATTCACTTTTGATCAATTGAATGCATCATTTCTTTTTCATTTTTTTTTTTTAACCTATTTACTGCAAACTTTTGAATGGTACCCAATAATGATTTCCACCAAAAAAAAAACAAAAAAAAACATACAGGTCTCTGTATAAATAAGCAGCAAAATTGTTTAATAATTCATAATATTAATGTTCGAAGCGAAGATAACTCAAAACGAAAAGAAGAAACTACGTAATATAAAGCTAAATTGTGCTTTCCCACAAGTGTACGAGAAGCACCAACAGCATAAAAAAAAACTGTAATTTTGTGAAATATTATTGCAATTTAAAATACCAGTTTTCTATTTTAATATACTTTAAAACATAATTTGTTCCTGTGATGCAAAGCTAAATTTTCAGCATCATTTCCCCAGTCTTTAGTCATATGATCCTTCAGAAATCATTCTAATATGCTGATTTATAGTCAATGCTGGAAACAGTTGCGCTGCTTAATATTTCTGGGACTTGTGATACTTTTTTCAGGATTCTTTAAAAAAACAAAAAAAAGTTAAAAAGAACAGTGTTTATTGAAAATAGAAATTTTGTTACAATACACAGTACACTACTATTCAAATATTTGGTCAGTAATTTTTTTCTCTCTCTCTTTTTTAAGAAATGAACACTTTTATTCAGTAAGGATGTGTTAAATGGACAAAAAGTGATAGTAAATACTTATATTGTTATTCTGTTTTGAATAAATGTTGTTCTTTTTATCAAAGAATAAAAAAAAAGTATCACAGGTTCCAAAAAAACATGAAGCAGCAAAACAGCTTCAACACTGATAACAAATCAGCATATTAGACTGATTTCTGAAGGATCATGAGACGCTGAAGACTGGAGTAATGGCTGATGAAAATTCAGTGCTGCATAACAGAAATAAATTATATTTTAAAGTATATTAAAATAGGAAACCGATTTTAGAAATTGCATAATATTTTTGCATTTTTGATCAAATAAATACAGCCTTGATGAGCATAAGAGACTCCATTAAAAAACATTAAAAATCTTACTGATCCCAAATTTTGAACAGCAGTGTATGACGGAAACTATTGTTTTTTTGATCATTTCATGTTTTTGAAAAAAGCAAACCTGCAGCAATGCCAATTATGAGGTCTCGTCCTGGTGTTGACCTCTGACCTTGCAGCCAGGTGGCCTTCAGACTATGGAAACAATAGAAGTAGACGAAGTTTGAGCAGCAGAGGCTGCAGATGACTGGAAACCAGCCTCTATATGGAGCTAACCTGGAAAGAGAGTTTTTAAAAAAGCATGGTTATGCTTGCAACCTGAAATGAAAAAGATAATGACACAAAACAAAGAGATGCATGTGAAAAAACTTACAGACCCTCCTCCTTGATGATCTCTGACAGAATGGCCGGGGTGGATTTGGCTTTCCGCTTGTCATCAACTGCACAGAAACAGAAAGAAATGTGGTCAAGCATTTTAAAACACTAAAAAAGTCAAGTCAGCAGGAAAATAAACTCATGTGTTTCGCTTTTTACCTTGCAGCCTGAGCCGGGCTGTGTCAAGAGGAAAGAAAACAGTCATTGCTGTTACACTTCCCTACAAACAAACAAATCACTTTAAATAAACAGATTTTAATATACTCAAGGGATTATCCTTGGGATAGATAGATAGATAGATATTATACTATACTATAAACATAAAACACAACATTATATTATAACACTATAATATTATATTATATATTAAATTATAGCATATAATAACATGTTATTGTTCTAATAATAAAAGTTATTACTATATTCATATTAAATTAAAAATATGAAATGAAACAACATACTATCTTGCATATTACTATATAAAATACTACTGTATATCCTAGTAATAATATAACTTTTGTCATATATAACACGCTGACTTTAAATGTACAAAGCAATAAGAAAGCCAGTTTTTTCTTGATTTGTTTTTAATTCTGTCACGCAACAGGTAGAGGTCAGAAAAGTATATAAATCATCATTTAAAAGCTGTAAATGTGTAAATCATGTTAAAAAACCCATAGTTGTTATGAAAAGCTGTGTTTTTACCATCGCACCGGCGACTGCATGCACGAGACTCTCGTATGAAAACACATCCAGGAGTTTCAGACCTTTAGAGCCCATCCTCGGAAACTCTAAGGTGCAACTGCAAAGTGACTTTATTTATTGTATTTAGCTAAAAAGCAAATAATATTATCTCTGAGTAACGCAGAGCTCCAGTCCAGAGAAGAGATTTCCCTGTGAACGTCCACTTCCGGGTCCGATTTAGCCAATGAAAATGCTTGTAGAAATTTCCTCGACGATGATTGGAGAAAAGTTTCACTTGACCTCGAGGTCTGTAGCCAATCAGAAACGTAAACCGCTCCCACAGGTTTGAATAAAGGGGAACTGTAAGCGAAAATGTACTGTTTATTAACGCTGAATGGACAGTTAATAGGGGAAATATGACTGTCTCAGATATGATTAAACAGGTTTCTCTTTCAAATCGTCATAAAACACTCATACAAAAATACTCAGACTGGGCTTTATTTGAATATGCGTTATGAAGTTGAGTTTATGTGCCAAACCAGAAGACAGTAAGATGTACCATATCTGCCAGAGCAAAAACGAAAATACATAAATTAATAATCATGTTAACAATAAATAAATGCAAGATTTTCAAAGAAACAGTAAGACAAAAAAGAAACCAAGAATTTGTTTATTATACATAGTCAATGGTCACAATAACTGTTATTAGATATTAGACAACAGATACTGTGAAATGCAGCCACTGCTCAGACTAAATTGAAATTGAGTGTCTTGACTGGTTCACATGTAGCATTATTTCCAGGTGTGTGTTCAAATGTTGTCAGTCTAAACTATTACTCAGTTTGAAAACTAACACCCACTTTCAAGGCTGGAGGGGCATTCTTCATTGGAATAGAAAAGGACATGCCACACAAACTCTATATACTTGACTAACATGTTGAACTAGTCCTGTGCCTCAATGAAACCCTTGTCGAATGAAGTGATCGCATCTTTCAACAAGACCAGCCCTCTCCCTGAAGTCGATACCCGTGTGGATACATTACACCTATCTTCAAACAGAAAAACTCTTCATTGCACAGAAGAAACCAGCATATTTCCTAGAGACTCTTCTCGTGCAAGTGTGTCAGTGCTGACCGCCACATCTATGTATTACAAATGAACAGGTTTAAAACTCTAAACTTCATCAACTGTGGTAAGTCATTTTCTTTTCTCCTTGATGTTATACTTTTACATTTACATTTAGTCATTTATCCAAAGCGACTTACAAATGAGGACAATAGAAGCAATCAAAACCAACAAAAGAGCAACAACATGCATCTTTTATGATGCAGAATAAGCAGAGTGAAACTAAACTTTTCATAAATGTGACCCTGGACCACAAAATCAGTCATAAGGGTCAAGTTTCTGAAATTGAGATTTGGTTTGTTAGGATAGGACAATATTTGGCCGAGATACAACTATTTGAAAATCTGGAATCTGAGGGTGCAAAAAATCAAAATATTGAAAAAAATCGTTCTTAGCAATGCATATTACTAATCAAAGATTAAATTTTGATATATTTATGGTAGGAAATTTACAAAATATCTTCATGGAACACGATCTTTACTTAATATCCTAATGATTTTTGGCATAAAAGAAAAATCGATAATTTTGACCCATACAATATATTGCTGGCTATTGCTACAAATATACCCCAGCGACTTAAGACTGCTTTTGTGGTCCAAGGTCACAAATAACAGATCAGGGAACGTCTGCTTGTTTTAAGCATTTTACAAATGTTAGTGAGGTTTATACTTAAAATGAGATTAGTGCAATAATATTTTTACCGGAAAACAAGACAAAAATACTGAATAGAAAAATGAAATTCTGCAGTGTGATGCTTGAAATGCTCTTCTTTTTCCATCTGAAAATAATGACTCTTCATGATAAGATGGACACTAAGAAGTCAGATGAAGAGATAGATGACTCTGAGGAAGATGAGAATGATTCTGCATTGGATTCATCAACCAGCTGTGAGTCACAATGAATTACACAAATCAATCTGTTTACAACATCTTATGACATCTCAAAAAGCCAAATTATAACTATTCAATACAACATTTTAACTGTCAATGACTATCAGATAAGGAAGATCAATGTCTTTTTAATTACAAAATTTCTTGAAGATTACAAATAGACTCACAATATAAAATGTCTTATTTAGACTCAAGCAGTAACTTTATTCACAGATGCAACTCATGAAATATTGTATGAAAATTTGCCGAACGTAGAGGAAACCAATTTAACTGCATCAACAAATGAACATGGTGAGATATTTTATGGCATCCACATTTTTCTTACAAATCTCTAAATCCTGTAATTAATTTGGTCTTCCAGTTCAAAAATGACCAGCCTTTTTTTTTTTTTTTTTTTTGGTCAACTTGTGTTTTTTTAATTAGCACAACTTTTGTATTTATTTTTAGAAATGATTGTTCATAGGCATCATTGATCTGACGCACCTCAGATTTTGAGTGAAAAAATAAAAATAAAAACATTATTTGTGGGGAATTTTGGCCATGTTCACTCAAAAACTTTGGCATGAGGCCTACAATTAATCACTTCCAAAAACAATATACAAAACCTGTGCTAACTGAAAGAAAACAAGTTGACAATAATGTGAGATTTACATGTAATTTCTTGCATACATAGGCTGGGAAAAATACATCAAAAAGTACAAAAATGATCTTTTTTTCTATTAAATATGTAATTTAACATTTGTCATGAAGGATGACTAAAGCATTTTATCAAGCATATTAAACATTTGTCTTAATCACATCACATAAAATTTGGAAACTTCATTTAGTGGCACCCTGGCACACTTACATTTTTCAAGTTTTTAAAATGAACATGGACAGACTACGAGGGTTAAACAGTCATTTTAAACTCTTTTTTTGTGTGTGTGATTAAAACCTTGATATTTCATGATTGTGGCAGAGGAATTGCGCATCATGTTACTGGGGGCGAGAGGGTCTGGAAAAAGCTCCACCGGAAACACCATCCTCAGGTGCAACGCTTTTAAATCAGACATGCAGCTGAGCAGAGTCACACAGTTCTGTGAAAGAGCATCTGGAAACATCAACGGCCGGCCCGTGGCCGTAATCGACACGCCGGGACTGAACAGGATCAGCTGTACGGAGAGGGAAGTGACCCGAGAGATCCTAAAGTCCATCTCTCTGTATACTCCAGGACCACACGTGTTTCTGCTGGTTATGCCTGTTGGGAACTTAACTGATGATGACAAAAGCATGCATAAACTCATCGAGAGCATGTTTGGGGAGAGTATCTGGAAGTACACCATCATCGTGTTCACTCATGGAGATCGTCTGGAGGGAAAGACGGCGAATGACGTCATTGCTTGCTCAGACATGGAGCTCCGCAGTTTCATCCATAAGTGCAGTGGAGGGTTCCTGTTCTTCTGTAACAAGGACACAACAAACTATGAGCCCGTGACAGAACTCTTGAAGAAAGTCGAGACCCTCGTGGCCATCAATGGAAAGAGCTGCTACACGTTGTCTTTTTATCCGGCCTCAGAGAGGAAGATCAGGAAGAAAATGGAGAAGATTTTAGAGAAGAGAAAGGAGAACATTGCACAGAAGGAGAGAGAGCTGGTGATATACTGCAAAACTGAGCAGGAGGTGGAGAGAAAAAAGCGGGAACTCTGGAGAATAGAAGAAGATGATGCAAGAAAAAAGGCTGGGAATCCAGCCAAACAAAAAATGTCAATCAGTCTAGCCAAACGCCACTCATCAGGCCAAAAGTGTTCCACCTAGAAACTCTAACAATTATTTGACAAAACTTGGGAGATATGTGATTCTTGTGTGATATACAGTATATTTGGACTATAGGCGACTAATGCCTTCTACTGATGTTTTGTTTTTCTTCCTTTGACTAAGGAAAATGATTGTTTTAGTGTAGGCTAATGTATGAAAATGTGCCAAAACATCTGTCCAATGTCAATGAGACCTTGCTTAGGGATTATTTTTGAAATTGATATGCCCAATATCATTTAGTCCACTTTAGAGGTTGTTTTCCACAAATTCTATCTATTCTATTCTAAATAAATACTACTTACAGAAACTCAAATCACTGAGCTGGCCAGATTCCAATAACCATAAAACAACTATGGTGTCTTTCTCCTCCCTCTTGTGTTTCAGTTAGATGGCTCATTTCCTTCCGTCTGACATTCTCTCTTTTTTTTTTTTTTTTGAACCTCTTGAGGTGATTGATTACATACCAGAGTGCTAGAGTAACACAGTGGTTTGACTACATGCTTATTTCTATTTACTACATGCTTACATCATGAGGTTCCTGTGTCACCACTGCCCTCCACTGGTCAATAGGAATATACTGAACTGCATGTAAAGTATCTACTGTAATATACTGTATTCAGAGGGTCATGAAAAAGACACAGATGTGCTGAAAGAAGCATTTATCAGTTTGTCAAACAGTTTTAATGAGTTGTCATTTTACCAGTCCCTAATTCATCCAAAGTAACTTGCAGACTTACATTCTATTCACTTAAATTTTCACATCTGTCCTGTTTAACTCCTGGAGGACGACCTCCTTGAATGCTCTGGTCTTTAATGGGGAGTGTTGCTCAGCTCGTCTCTACAGAGTCCCCCACAGCTGCTCAAGAGTGATAAGATTGAGTGAAATACATCTCCACTGAAGGATTTTCACCTTGGGAGAATGAGTATCTTCATTGTCATGCTGAAAAAATGCCCAATTATGAATGGAATGAGGGGAGGGTAGCATCTTCTGTTTCAAGTTTTTGTATTACATCACGCAGTAGTGCGTGAATTCACGACAGCGTTGATAAAGCACAACTCCCTCACACCTTCAGCACTCATTCATCCCCATATAAGAGCTTTACTACCACTGAACGTCACTGTGAGTACCAAGCACTTCTCACTGTACTCCTCCGAATCAATTCATAATTCAATTCATAATCATAATTAAAAAAAATATATAAAAAGACATTAATTTTCACTAATAATGAATATTAATATTAATTTATTCCATAGCTGAAATTGATGAACTATATGAAAACGTAAGAACAAACTCAAAATCACCATTTTTGCATGGTAAGCCAAACAAATTGTGAGATTTATATTAATTCATTATTTTTATTAGTAGTAGTAAGTTATTAAAATTAAATAATTATCTGGATTTATCTGGTTTAGATATTCAAGACTTAAAAGCTAATTCAAAATCACCCTCCTTGAATGGTAAGTGTGATATTAATTACAACTGGCACTAAATATAAATAAATCAATGTACTAAGCAGGTTCAGCGGGTCTATTGTCTGTTAGTGCTTGAGTTGTTTGAGTCTAGAGAAGCAGACAATGGCCATTGCACATGGAAGCACTCCAGTTTGAACTGTAAATACAAAACACAAAATGCCAAGAGAACAGAAACAAGGTAAAGAAGAATCAACAGAGAACTGATACTAACAAGGTTTTGCGAAGTCATATGTGCTTTTCCAAACTGTTTGATAGCATTTCAGGTGTAAGAACATTCCTTACACAACAAAACACTTTTGGGGCAAACCCCAAAGATCAAAGAATGCCATACAATGAACTCTAAAGTAATTAATAACCTTTTGGAATGTCAGTTTGAAATGTTTTATTTGAGAGTTAACTATTTCACCCAGTATTTGAGAGTCTTGTGTATTTTTGTGTACAATATATTAAGTCATTAGTTTAGCAATATGCTAACATCTCTGTTGAATTTAGGTTAGGATGCTCCTCTACAAGGCAGCTGTCTATGTAGGAAGTAGACAGTGAATCTTCTCATTTAGGTTTAGAACAAAATACATTGTGAACTACATAAGTGTGAACAATGAGGATTTCAGTCAGTATTCTGGAGAAGGTGACCTCTAGTGGGGGGAAGGTGGTATAGCTGTCAATCACTTCAACCATATCCTCATTATAATGATAAAACCTCATGTAGTTCGAAACCTGTGCGACTTTCATTCCTTTGTGGAATACAAAACACACACACACACACACACACACACACACACACACACAAAAACCAGTATTGGATCCCACTGACTTCCATAGCATGGACAAAAATACTATGAAAAAAATACTATGGAACTAGGTAAAATAAAAGGAAAACAAAACTGTTTGGTTACCAACATTCTTCAAAATATCTTTGTGTTCCACAGACATACAGGTCTGGAATAACATGAGGTTGAGTAAATAATGGCAGAATTTTGTTTATCTTTCGTTTTTTTTTTTTGTGAACTTTCCTTTTAAAGGAACAGTCATATAGTTTCAACCTGCATGACATGATCTTTTTCCAGCTGAAGCTGAGGCAGAGGAATTGCGCATCATGTTATTAGGTGCGAGAGGGTCTGGAAAAAGCTCATCTGGAAACACCATCCTCAGATGCAACATCTTCAACACGGATATGCAGCTGAGCAGAGTCACACAGTTCTGTGAAAGAGCATCTGGAAACATCAACGGGCGACCTGTGGCCGTAATCGACACACCGGGTCTGAATAAGATCAATCGAATGGAGAAGGAAGTCATCAGAGAGATCATGAAATCTGTCTCGCTTTATAAACCAGGACCACACGTGTTTCTTCTGGTTCAGCCGGTGGGAAACTTAACCAACGAGGACAAGAACATGCATAAATTAATCCAGAACATGTTTGGGAAAAACGTTTGGAATTACACGGTTGTTCTGTTCACACACGGAGATCGACTAGAGGGGAAAATGCCAAATGATGTGATTGCCAGCTCAGACAAAGACCTCAGAGACTTCATCCGCACATGCAGTGGTGGATTTGTGTTCTTCAGTAACAAGAACACGGGAAACTTTGAGCAAGTGACCAAACTTCTGGAGAAGATCGATACCATGGTGGCCATCAATGGCAGAAGCTGCTACACGACGTCGTTTTACCCGAACTCAGAGAGAAAGATACGTGAAAAACAAGAGAAGATTCTGGAGGAGAGACAGGAAGAGATTGCACGAAAGGAGAGAGAGCTAGAGGAGAATTATGAAGATAAGGAGGAGTTAGAGAGGAAAAAGCGTGAGCTCTGGAGAGAGGAAGAGGAATATGCACGGAGACTAGCTGAGAATCCACCAAGACGCAAAACTCTGACAGCAGGTCTTACCAGAGCCCCCTCATCTGTAACAAGATCACAGATCATTCTTTAATCAAGCCATTTTATGAGCTGTTCAGGAGATTTCTCGTGAGTGATGGAGATGTAATATTCCCTGTAGGTGATGATCCTTGCATTTTGCACTGTTCAGGTTTTACTTTGTGGCTGTTTATTGTTGTTGTGGAGTTTTAATTAAGTACCTCATTAACTCTGTAGGTAATAATTATTTATTGTCACTGAGCAAACTACTGTATATAAAATGTAAACATTTAACTTACCACAGCAGTTTAATTTAACAAAATACCACTATGTTCCCATGATACTCTTATGGAATATTCTTAATTATAAAACAATTCAACTGTCACTCACCTCTGCTATGAAAAGATGAATACTACTGTAATTAGTTTGTAATTATGTTGCTGATTTTAATACTGTCCTCTTCTGTTAATGACAGTAAAACAATAAAAATGTTCCCAGAGGACTTGAGACTTTGAAACAGAATATGTTTTCTAATCAGAAGCTTTAAACTAATCTAATCTACAAGTAAGACAAAATGATTTCAACAAGATGATATATAGTCAACCAGTTATTGCAAGAAAAAAAATATAAACCCGCCTGACATCCTATACTTTCTTACCTCTTATCTTATTTTTGTCCTGTAGATAATTTACTCTTAAGAAACATTATTTACAATAAGAAAAAGCTCAAGAAAAATATCTTTATTACAATTATTTAAATAAACAGTACAGTGCACAGCAATTTCATATCCTACTAATGTGAATAATAATGTGATGGTAAAGGTAACAGCCAAAAAGTAGACAATACCTTTATTTACTTATTTATTTATTTATTTATTTATTTTTACAAATTATTTAATTGAAAAGAAAGACAAAAACATTACAAGTCAAAACTCCTGTACATTAACCCTTAAATGCATGAATATTTCACCAATCATTATTACATATTCGGGCATAGTGGCCTGGACATATCCAGTAGGGATGGATCTCTTACTGCTGCAATGGCAAAAAACTCTCTTGATATTTTAACAACAATTACAAAAGAATAAAATAATGCATATTTAAATGCATATTTATTTACCGTTTGAAACTTACAAGCAGCCGCCTGCACAGACCTCCTGACGGGCAGGGGCTAATCGACGTTGCTAGAGCACCGGTGTGGGGTGGGGGGCGCCCTTCCCCCTCGCTTGATATCGTGGGCACTTTACCCCAGCCCCACCATCAAACGACAGTGACATTTATATTTCATTGTGTACAGTAATTACTCTGCAGTAAAGCCATTCAAGCCAGTTCAGTTTTTACTGATACTATTCTTTTGTTTTATGCCTGCGGTAATTATGAGTGAAACATCATGTCATCATTGTCTATCAAACACTGCCACCTCGAGGAATAAAGGTGAATTGCACATATGGAGTCATCAGATATTTCATATTTGCGCAACTTGCACAGGAAAAATACACTTACACTATTACACACCTTAGGTCTCTAGTGACCCTATACACTTTTTACAAAAAAATAAAAATAAAAAAAATAAAAAAATGCAGAAAACAAACATTATTTTATATTGTATTATTTACTTCTTGTTATATTGTTTATAATGAATAGATTGAGGAATACTAAGAAAGCTGATGTCTAATTTTAAAAAAAATGAAGAAGGGAGAGGGTAGTGAATGACATCCTGGGTCGCTAAAGACCTGAGGTATGCATTTAATGGTTAAAGAAAAATAATGGTACACATAATTATGTCTGTATAAAGTAATGACAAATTTGGCATAATTTTAATTATAGTGACATCTCTTCATAAAAAGGCCTTCATTAAGTGGTGAGAACAACAAAACTTATTGGCAATAAACTCCGGCCCTACAGGACACTTTGGTTCCGCTTTGTGTTTATTTCAAAATGTAAGGCAGCGATTAAACTTACAGGTATTTCTCCAAACTCTCTATAGCTTGCTCTTTTGTGTAGGATCTCCATTCACTTGGAATCCTACCACAGCCCCTGAAAGTTTTGTTATAATACTTTTCCAAATCAGCCTGGAATTGACACACAAACCACTTCCAGTATGGCAGCTCTGAGAGATCAGGCGTAATGGACCAGTTCTCAAACTCTGGACCTGCTGTTCTGTACTCCTTCCATAAAACTGTCTCATTTGATTGAAAAGTTGGGTAAAAGGATCGACTGTCACTTGCCACTGAAGATGTGCAGAATTCCAAACAAAGATTAGTTGTACCTCTGTAAAACATTCCATTCATTCCACAGTTACGATGGAAGGGAGCGATATGATCTCCAGGATGGTCCTCCATTGTGTTAACACAGACAACTTTACAGAGGGGACATTTGACCCAGCAGCATTGGCAGAAATGTTCAATCAAAATCTCATCTGGAGGTTTTCTGAATTTTTTCATTTTGATATTAGAAGGTTTATTTAAGTGTCTGTTTAACTCTGCTATGATGGGGAGAAGTTCTCTTTTTACAACCTCCTCTAGAAGTTCAAAGTCAGTAATGTCCTGACAGCAGTTGCCAGTGAGATGTTCTTTACTGTATTCAAGCTCATCTTTCAGACAGTCTGAGAACACCTCCAGCCACATATTGGCATCTCCACCTTTACTCAAGACTTCAGCTGTTGCAGTTTCAGCAGCCGTGATGACACATTGCTCCTTGTGTCTGATGTTCCCTTTAATCTTTGCAAGAGCTGAGGAGTCACCATCTGTTATATATGATTTCACTTCAGCTTTGATGAAATCTTCAAAGTGGTCCCTGGGATAATGAATGTACTCCATGAACTTTTGAAAGTCCTCCTCCTCTGCTAGTGCTTTCAGAATGTGTTTCTCCATGTTTGACCTGTTGCCTTTGAAAGCTGGAATATTTGTCCGCATTTCTCCTGCTAGGTCATTTGCGGTCTTGTTGTAGACACTCTGAAGAATGGGGTTTTTCAGTTCACTACAAATCAAGGCTCCAAATACAGCAGCAGATGTTGCACCTTTGCAGAATCCCTGGAAGAC